>QFFA01004658.1:0-19157 GCA_003316565.1 Russula foetens | reverse complement strand
ACAATTCAATTTTATAATGTTTCCGACCCTGCATGTGCTGTATTCCGATCATGCGGTCAACCGAGATCTTTCATGTTGATATGCTCTCTTAGGATATGGCATCAGACTATCAGAGCGCAGTAGTACGTAGTAATGACAGGAGTCTGAAGCCCACCTGCTATATAGCTCACCATCCCGGCGACTCATGAGGCCTCCCTGCAACCTCTCGCCGTCTCAGGCTAGCACTCGATCGTGATTGGGCCACCCTCGCGTTTGTCATGAATGAACCATTGTGCGACGCGCGTCGGTCTGTGCAGCCTTCTGGTTCTTATGATCGTGGCCTCACCCAACTTATGTGGCTTGTACATGTTCAGGTTCGGGTTCGGGATTGGGAACGCCACCACTCTCTCAGCTTACAGTTCGTTCACTCTTACTCTCAAGAAATTTGGTCTAATTCGTGAACGAAAGTCATCCTTATTTATGATTATTTCCTCACTTTGCCTGGGGAGATCAATGGTTTCTGGTGCGCGGGATCGCACACGTGGGCGTCGATCGTGTTTCTGGTCAATCGCTATATGGCCGTGCTGGGCCATTTACCTCTTTTCTATATCATTTTTGGGGGCTCTTGCAATACGAGGGTAAGTCCCAACTACTCAGTCACCAGGTGTTTTCTCATTCTCTCTGCTAGAACATGTGAGTTCCCGCATCACAACGCATTTTTGACCCTGGCCGCTGATCGCTACAGAGTATTGCTTAGTGCCTCGTACCATAGCATACTCGTGCTACTTACGATGTTTCTGACTGCGGGTGGGTTTTATATTCTCGCAGGTCAATCTCGAGCTCACCGGCCTGTCTCGCAGTGCTTCTTGTTATGAGAGTTTACGCTCTGTATTTTCGAAATAAATGGGTCCTCGTTGTTGTGATGTTCGAGATCATCGCGGGAACACTGCTCGCATGTGTAAGTACTACTCTTGAGGATATCAGACACTTCCATATCAACTTCTCTAGTGGTCGCTCACCCGACTGTCATTGCCTGGACTCGGAGGATCCGACACCAAAACACCCAGATCGTGAGTCCACCTACTTTCCGGGATTAGGTTCAGCATCTTACTCTCGACTTTCGAACTTCGACGTTATCAGGGATCACCGTAAGCCCGCGTTTCATGAAAAGTTTGTGAAATACGTTTATCCAACTTTCTGTAAGAAATACCTGTGGCCATGGCTTATTCGGGTCTCCTGGTCGTTGATTTCACCGTCTTTGTTCTCACGATCGCCCGTTCGATACGTCTCTGGACACGTAGCGAGCCATTTCTTCACCGAGTCTTTATGGACGGTGCGTTCATGACTCTCCCACACCCATTAACGAGCCGACACGACGTGATCATCCTAGGCCTTCTCTATTATGGGTACAGTATGCGGCAGCTTTTAGGAACCGCTATTAGCTGACATACCGTTAGTGTGATATGCAACCTTAACCTTGTCAACATTATCCTTCTGTTGGTGCGTACTTTCCTACCCTGAAATCCATCAGTCTCATGCCTGCCGTGTTTTGCTCCGCCTCCAGGTGAAAAACGTAAGCGCATGATAACATGTTAGTTTTCAGTCTTAGTGACATTCATAACAATTAAAATCATAGAGTATCAACCTGGCCTTACCGGTCTTCACAAATATGTATGTGCGTTGAACCGTAGTCTATTCGTTGATGCTGACTACCGCTATGCAGATTATCAGTAGTAATGATATCGCGATTAATGATTAACCTGCGCGATCCAAGACTAGGCAGGCCAGCTGACTTCGATATGGCTCCCACTACGTCCCATGATGGACGTATCTCTACGTTCGTGCTCGAGGATACCTCGACAGGTTCTGTGCCTGTATCAAGTCCGTAACGTCATGCCGCCTGGTCTGTTGTATTCAATTGGTCTCATTCGTGGTACTGTACATTGACAAAAATTTCAAGCTCTAGCTTGGTAGTTTGGAAAGGAGCGAGCGGGCTAATGGAAATCGAGAGAGACTGGGCAACGCATCATCAAACTAACCCCCACCACACCCCACTCCACTGTAAGCGCATTGTGACAGTTGGAATCAGGTTGCAACGTAATCGCCGACTGAGTTGGTTCCGCTTACGACCCTGCACCTGTCATCAATCAATGCGCGTGCGGCTGCGTTCCCACATTCCAGCCCTATGGCGTGGACACAGTATTGTATAAGGGAAGACCTGGACGGAGCCCCTTACACGGGATATAAAAAAACGACATGGTGCCAAGGAGAATAAAATAGAGATGTATAGTGAGGTCGTTTCTTAGGCTTCGTAACTACCTATCTAGTAGCCTAGCAGCGCAGGTCGCGTAATTGCATACATTGCTCCACGCGTCAGGGAAAGGTCCTCGAACTTCACAGGCTCATTAACACTCCCAAACGCTCAGCGATCGCGATGGACGTACGCAAGACCTCGGAGGTGGTGTTATTCAGACGTCTCCTGCTACTGTCACGGTCTGGCATCTTCCATTTTCCCAGTCGTTGCAGTGTGGTACGATCTGATGTACACCATCAAATCAATCATAGCTGCAACATGTACTGTCTGTCGACCTCTAGAAGAGAGACCGTTTGTCCGCATCAAGTTGGCTGGTCGTAGCCATCGCTACAATGTCGTGTACCATAACAATCCTCACTTGGCTCATGTCAAAGCACCTTGAATACAGTACCCTGAGACCTGACCACGTAATAAAGGGCCATGGTTGTTCGACGACTTGTGGATGTCGTAGGCGGTCGCAAGAGAGAATGCGAGCATCGTACCCATACGATCGTAGCCGGAATTGTTGGGGATCTGGATGCAGTTGAACGCCCATCAATTGATACACCAGCCACGCTTTGAAACGAAAGACGGCATGAATGTTGATGTCAACGACGTGCACAAGCACGTATTCTCCGAAATAGCTGGAAGTAGAGAAGATCACCCGCTTCAGATAGACTGGCCTGGGTTGAGGCAGCACAAACATACCTCGTCGTTGACCACACTGCAACATCGCTCTCCGTGCTCATATCTTCGCCACCCACTACCGCAATGCGTTTTGTACGTGCTTGTTGCGGTGTTCCCGTCAAGCGGTAGATAGATTCCCTGCCTCTCCAGTAATGCTAGCCACCATCACCCACCAAAAAAAAAAGGACAAGCGGGATGGCGCAATACGATTCCTCCGGCCCTGTGATGGCTCCTGTTGCGTGTCCCAGACACGAAAGGTTCGCGCCTGAGGTGCGGTGCGTGGGCGCCGTGGTCGCTGCGGTGGTGGCGGACTTGTACTCCATAAGATGGCGCGACTGGGGTTTGTGGCAGTAGACCTTGGAGTAGGTGGCGATGGTGAAAGCATGACTCAATGATTGGAAAGGAGGGAGGGGAGGGATATCGGGACGAATAGGAGGAAGTGCGGGGATTCTAAACGCATGGGTGAGGATCGAGTGGTGTACGATTCGGAAGGTTGTCTGATGTATGAGAACGCGATTTGAGAGCGACAAGTGACGATGATTGGCACGCACCGAGCTCCTTTGTGCATCGACAATATCAGGTGGCGCGGTGACGTCCCGGTAACATATTTCGGAGGATGCATTCAGTGTCCTCTAAGGATCCTATCAATGTCTAAGATAGATGCGACCGATTGTAAAGACGATCGAATTGAAGTATCAGAGCATCGATGCTTGTGGCACATAATCGTCCTGCTGAGAGCTGGCAAACTTGAAGCTTGGCAGATAAGTGAGCGACATTGCTCGACACGGGAAGGAGGTCTGCTGCAGCTTCTGACTCGGATATCATGGCCATGACTCAGGAGATGAATGGAACCATTCAAAAAAAAGGGGTACCCAGTGGGGTAGAACAAAGGGAGAGGATTACATTGGCATTAAACACACATATTAAACAGTCGCGGTTGGTTAATATTTTGCGATATTCGAAGCCATTATTAATAGAACAGCACGAGTATTAGTAGCAGCCTGAAAATTGCAGCAGTCTGGCAGCGTCAAGTGACAGGATGGTCGTGGTCGGATGACGATGACACCAAAGCGTCGTCCTCGTCCTCGAATCTACCCCCACCCCGCTACGAGTCCCTATAATGCGTGGACTCAGGTATCGATGCAATCGTCGACCGAGTAGGCTCCGCTTGCGAGCCTGGCCCTGTCACTCATGATCACTGCAACATACAGGAGGAAAGATGTTTGCGGAGTCTCTCGCACGCGACGAGGAGGATTGTGCCAAGGAGAACGAACTTGAAATAGAGATCCCACAAGTGGGGTTAGTCTAGCTGAGTGATGTGTTACTTACACTGCTACATGCGCCAGGAAAGGATCCTCGAACTTCACAGACCCACTACCTCTCCCAAGGCGCGCAGCGATCGCGATGGACATGCGCGTGCGGTCGAAGGTGGAAACATTCAGACGGCTCCTGCAACTATCACAGTATGGGCGCCCTCTATTCGACCAGTCATGTGTACTATCTGATGCCATCAAATCGGTCACATGCACCACGCACTATAGGCCGCGATAGGATGCGACGTTTGTTCGCATCAAAGTGGCTGGTCGTAGTCAATCGCTACTGTGCATTGTAATGTTCATCCAATCGAGCCATGCAAAAGCAGGCGCAACACGTGGCCGCCGTGGGTGGGCATGGGATGACGTGAGTGGAGTTTTGCGGCCGCAGAAGTGGATCATGATGGCGAAGGGTGAAGAGTCAAAACATAACTCGTGTCCCAAGCGACGATTGTTCGTTTCAACAGAGATCGGGGAGGAGGGGGGTGCGCGGATTCTCAACGGCGATACTTGTATGAGCTGAACATCGACTCGGAATGATGTTGCGCTGAGAGCCCGTTTCCTGTGACCACAGCGACCATCTTGGGCACCATGCCGCTGGCGGTGCCCACTTGATACATCAACATCAAGTGCCTTTAATACCATGTGGAGTCATCGTGCCACAACCCTCGCGCTGTTCGGTTTATGATTCAGGGCTCCGGGGATGGACGAATCTCACTTAAAATGACGTTAACTGCCACACATCATCAAAATAAGACCTCTTGTTCCACCGAGGCCGGTATCCTTGTTTCGAATGCCATCCTTCATCTTATGGACAGCGATATCCGAGTCGGAAGCCGCATCGAACTTGGCATGTCCAGCAATGGCGCTCATCCTAGCTGCCAGCGCTCTTAGTACGTGCCACAGGCACTAGTCGGCAATTTGAATCGTGTTTTTCGAGGCACGAGGCACGAGAACATTTGATGGTCTGATGCCCTTTCCACCCATCGCTTTGTTCCCTATCACGGTGGGTCATAATCTAAGGCAAAGATTGGTTCTGTCTGTCGGAGAAGACACAATACTGTAAAGTGTACTACTCTAACTCAGCGCAGGTGTAATCTAGGAATACAAGTAAAGGTCTCACCTCAGTAACAGTGTGCGCAGATGGCATGGCTGCATGAGAACTAAGGTGGATATATCCGACTCTATCTACTCGTAATTATAAACTAAGTGCCCCTTGAACGGGTATTGGGCGGGTCAATAAAGTAACAGAAGTCTAAGAGACTACTGTAGTGGCACGAAGATAGCGGCGTAGGACAGCATGATTCGAGGCGTGCATCGATCGTTCCGGCGTTTATGTACGTTTATGATCGAGCCTATGGCTGGAATCGAGCGAGGTCCGGAGCGTTCTACTGTCCGCTCCGTTCCGGGTTCACTCCGACAAGGGGGTCACCAGCGAGTTTCAGCCTGAGGGTGAGCGCCGGGCTGATCTCGTACTGTATATATCATCATCCCAATGACCTCAAGGCACCTCTTCCCACCCCCTGCAAGCCACAGCCTGAACCCAGTGCGCTCACTCGAACCCACCATTCTATCCGCTCTGGTCATAATTCGGCGCATCTTCCTTTTTGCCAGTGGCCATGAGCGAACCAACGTGCGAGATGGCTGAGTGCGTGCATTTCCGGTCATTTGACCATGATCTCGCCCGACTTACGTTGCTTCTTCAGTTCCTGGAGTGGGAGCCTTTCCACTCTCTCGGCCTATGGTTAGTTCATATCACTGGCAAGGAAACAATCTGATCCGTGAACCAAAAGCCATTCTTTATTATGATTACTTCCTCACCTTGCCCAAGGAGGTCGAAGTGTACTGGCACAAGAGACCACACTCATGGGGGTCGATATTATTTCTGGTCAACCGCTACGTGGCTATGCTGGGTCATTTACCTTTTTTCTATCTCTATTTTGGGATGCCTTGTAAGTCAAGCGTACGTCTCAATTTCTTGGCCTTCCGGCGTCTTCTCATTCTTTCTTCTGTTAGCACATGTGAGTTTTTGAACCGTGACGCGCATCCCTCGTTGGGGCTGCCGTTGATCTTAGGTCCTACAGAGCATCATTTATTTCCTCATATCATGGCGTACTCGTGTTGGTTCTGGCCGCTCTGACCGGGAGTATGTTTCATGTCATCCCAATTCATCATTGAACTCATCAGACCGAGCGTGTCGCAGTCCTTCTCGGCATGAGAGTTTATGCACTGTATTATCCAAATAAGTGGGTCCTCGGTATTTTGATTTTCGAAGCCGCAGTTGCAATAGCGGTCGCATGCGTAAGCTCTGCTCTTCATATCTTGAATACTTACAAGTTTATTTCTGTAGTGGTCTCTCACCCGACTATTACCTGGAGGGGCCATTGCGGCGGGCCCGACACCGTGAGTCCCCTACTATCAGGCCTTGGCCCCCACCTTCTGTGCCATCACGATTGACGTCGAAAACTGATATTACCAGTGCTTACCGTAAGCATACATTGCATGAAGTGCTAAAGCGCCTTCATCCCCTCTCTCGCCAGGGAGGCCTGTGGCCGTGGCCTTTTCCGGTCTCCTGCTCTTCGATTTCACCGTCTTCATCCTCACGATCATTCGCTCGTTCCGTCTGTGGAACCGCAAAGAGCCATTTGTTCATCGGTTTTTTGTCGACGGTGCGTCCATGACATACTCATGCCATTATACGAGCCGACATTGTGATTCGTCCAGGCCTTCTCTATTATGGGTATGTACTAGCGTCTGTAGGGGACCGCAATTGGCTGACCATACCGTCGGTTAGTGTAATATGTAGCCTTAACCTTCTCAACATTATCGTCCTGGCGGTGCGTCACTCCCTCGGTATTCTATGTTTATATCAGTCTGATGCTGCTATGCTTTGCTTCGTCTCTAGGGGATACAAGTAAGTGCTGAAAATCTATTACCCATGTACTAGCATCCATAAAAGTTGTCACGATAGCCACGTATCGACCTGTCCACGCCGATCTTCACAAATGTGTATGTGGTCACTGATCTGAACTGCAGTTTCTTTGTTTATCCCGATGATCCCTGCATAGAGTATCGGTGGCGATGGTCTCGCGGGTCATGATCAACCTGCGCGAATCAACACTAGACAAACCGGCCAACAGCGATGGGACTGACACTGCATCTCACGCTGGACCCATCTCTACGATTGTGCTAGAGCTAGAGGATACCTTCCTCACGGTAGGAACTGCGCCTGAATCAAGTTTACAGGCTTCGAGTCATGCTGCCAGCGCCTGGTATGTTGTCCTCAACTTGAATTAGTCCCATCCGTGTTGTATTGACACTCTATGACAGAATGTTGAGGCACATGGCATATAACTTTACGGTTTGGAAAGGAGGCGAAGTAACTCACGGGAGTCGATTCTGGACACTGAACACATCCCCGGATCTACCTGCACTCCGCTCTACCCGACTACGGGTGCCTTATAACAGATGAGATCATGTATCGACAGAGAAGGTTCCACTGGCGAGGGCCGCGGGTCGGCTCCACTCACTCAATCCATGCGGCGTGCAAACGTTCCTGAGTTTCTAGTCCCGTCTCGTTGGGTGACAGTATTCAGGAGGGGACAGTCGCAGGGTGTCTTTCATAAGATGTAGTCCAAATAATGTCCTTATAGTATCAAAGATGTCATAGCGATATTGTATCTTCATAGTCACATTCCTAGACTATCAGCGCGCCCGCGTAAATATACCTAGCCCACTTGTACACACGCCTAGAGAGCAGCTGGCATCCTCGTCCTCGAATTACGGCAAAATGTGCGCGTGGTGGCCCGGGCCGGAGTCCTAACCAGTTCTCATGGCATATCCATCTCCATCTTCTTGACCTCAATGATGTTAACTAGGATCTGATACACATCATTTAGTCCGGTCACTACCGTGACTAGTATCATGACGGCCCGAGTCCGAGTCCCAGGCTAGCAAGGCACCTAGCTGGACACGAGATTCGAAAACACCCCTTGTCTGCTCGTACCTCTGCATTTGTCGACCGATGGCGATGCCTCCTGAGTCCCAGGCCTGACCTTCCTTAGTCACTGCCGTGATTGAGGCATGGATTGACAAGCCACATCATAAAATTTAAATTAGAGACGACAGCTGTAGACATGGACTTCGCACTCACTCTCACGCAACGGCGGTACTGGCATGAGAAGACCAATGGGATTTGAAACGCAAGGCTGGACCTGCAGGTGTTCACTACGTTCTCTGGCAGTGGCACCACCGTCTCTCTTCTGATAAGCGCCTGATTTGCCATTTTTGTACGGCACATCAATGAAATTAATCAAATTCCGAGTCGAAACCGATGTCTCCAGACGTGACAGAAATCCCTTGTTCTCTTTTTTCTCTCTACAGCAGGGTGAGAAGTTCAGGGCCGGGCGATTCAATTGAATGAGGGACTTGTCCGATAAGTGATTATGTAATTACCCTACTTATCTGAACCTTTTTGTACTTTTTGGGTGCAGCTGTTTTGAGATTGTACCCAATCTTTCGCGAGCAATATCAATAAATCCTAATTGTGATTGTGAGTTGAGGTACAAGCACGGCAAGTAGGGGATTTTTCGAAATTTTTGCTAAAAAGTACAAAAAAGTATGACAAATTGACAAGTAGACGTTGATGTTTTACGTCTTGCGGTACGGACTCGGGTAAGCCCTCAACAAGTTAGCTCGGATGAAGCTTTCCGTATCCTGTCCTGTATCCCTTTCGATCGACTTACAGCCTACCAATCTTGTAACCGAGTGTGTTGGTGACAGTGGCTGGGTCTTGATTCGAGATCATGCTAGGGCCACCACAATTCGACCGGCGTTTTTCATTCTGTCCCCTCCCGGTCTTTCCTCCCTTAGCTGGGCATATTGGGACATCAGGAAAACCCTCCCGCGCCGGCGAGAGGTAAACTACTCTACCGGAAACCATACTGGGATAGTTATCCAATTGTCTTTCCCCAGTACTGTTTGAAATAGCAATGGGCAGAGATAATTGGGTAAACTTACCTCTCACTAGTGAGGGAGGTTTTTCACAATGCCGCTTTCGCCTATAGGCCTTGAATGCGAAGTCAAATGAGGTGCTTGATGCAAGCTAATGACGACTAGGTACTTCCCTGGCCGTTCACGTTGCCATCCGAGTCTCGGAAGAGGTCACCAGTTCCTCTACCAATCCAAGTCCATACAGTCATCAAGCCCTACGACGCAGCTGCGCAAACTACTCTATTCTCATGGACTCCGATAAAAATCATCGTCCTGGATCCATACATATTTGTTATAACCATTTAAACTCCCCCAAAATTCTCTCAGTCGTTTCCCACAGTTCCTTGGCCAAGTCCTCTCTCCTCGCCTCCTCGCTCGCCTCCTCGACGACGCCGTATGGAACCAGATACTTCCCTTTGTATTTATCGCGCTCTTCACCGACTTTGCGTGAGGCTGCTGCCCACGCGGGTGTATATCCGCCGTCGTGTGGAGATATGAAGAAGAGCGAGAATCCCCAATTGATCAGTTTTCCTAGGGTCAGGGACGTGAAGAGTTTGACGTTTCCCTCTGTTCCGTGTGATCATGGATTGACACGTGTTATCGTTCGCAGTTCCCAGCCGGGCACAAAGTGAAAGCTTACCTGACATGACGTTCCCTGGATGTACGGACATGACCGTAATGGGTGTCCTCTCCGCGTCGAACCGGCGTTGCAACTCGTTTGTCCAGAGCAAGTTCGCAAGTTTCGTGTACGCTGCCCAGGTCCCAATGCCTTTCCTGAGCGAATGACTCTCGTGGGTCAGGAGAACAAGCATCTCACCATAAACGTTTAATTTTGGCTTGTACGTGCTCGAAAAGTCATTGTTGAATGCCTCCAAGCTGTCATACCGCGGATTCGGTACCCATCGATGCGCCACCGAAGACACCTGCCCATATCAATTGAGGCGCGGCTCCGCTACCGGCATGCACTGCACTTTACGTACATTAACGATCCTCACGTCCGAGTCAGGTTCCAACGCAGTCCTCTCCAGAACTGGTAAGAGCGTCTTTGTGAACAAAAATGGGCTTATATGGCTGTCGCCCGACCAGGACGGGTCAACGTGGATGCGCCAGGATGCAATCAAAAAGCTGGCGGCGTACTTGATAACCATGCTGTCCGAAATCCCATCGGCGGTTCTTCCATATTCGCTCAAAATCCTAATTGTGTTTTACACGAAAAGTCAAACGCAGAGAGAAACGACACGTCGGAATCTGACGCACTTGGCGGCATTGTTCACTACGGCACGAGAAAGTAAGCGATCACCTCAACCGCACAAAATCCACAATCCGGTCGGTCATTTGGGCCTCCACGTACCGAGCATGTCCAGCCTGCGCTCCCTCTTGACGAACCACTCTGCGGCCGCCCTGGCCTTATGCGGGTCCGTGAGGTCGATCGGAAGCCATACCAGTCGACCCGGGTGCTCTCCCATGCCCTCCTGTTCCATCCGCACGATCGCATGTTCCGCCTTTTCCTCGCTCCTGGCCGCAATGTACACCTTTGCGCCGCGCCTCACGAGGTGGAGCGCAATGTACAGACCGATGCCGGAACTTTTGAAGTAATGGTTTCCCAAACAAAAGGGGTAGAAAGGTTTTTGTCAGCGAGTCAGTCGTGCGTGCAGCCAGCCACCAGCCCCGTGAAGTGGGGGTGGGGTGATGATTATGGATGGCGATGACGCACTTGGCACCGGTGACAATGGCCACGCGGCCGTGCAAGTCGAGCAGGTCTCGATCTGGGGAGATATTGGACGCGGCACTGCCCATGGTTACAATAACGAGAGTGCAGTAGCCGGGAAATCCGTGTGTACGATTTACACAGTGCTGCTTCAGAGAGGCTTTATGGCATGAAGTACTCGGGTCCGAGGTTATTCGAAACCGATTTGATTCTTTGCATTAGTCCAACCGAATTAGAGCCGAAACTGATCCTATGTAGTTGGCAAGACCCGCGTTAATTAAAAATACGTAGAAACGTTACCCTAAAAATTGACTTTACACAACAACACGAATAACCATAAGTCGGTCCGTTAGTAAGCGCCCAATTGAAAACAGTACATCTTCAATTCAATACAAGCACCCTTTGCTCTTACGAAGGTTGAAGTGGGCAATCACACAGTTCAGCCATTTATGGTAGGCATACTGGCGCGTGGCCCACTGACTTTTGTCGTCACATTGACATGCACTACACTACTATACTAATTATGCTCAACTACTGAGAGGAGAATCTCACAGTTGTATACAAGGCGATGCAATATAGGAGAGAGAAAAAATACGGGACCAGCGACAACGACAGGCAAAGAAATGAGGAGTATCGAGATAACGTACGTATGGCAGTGGAAAAAGTGGTCGTGAAATGACGTACGGTGCTGATAGGATCCATGTGGATGACGACTTGGGCGAGATATGTGCTGTCCATGAAGAACAGTGTACAAGTAAACAATTACAACATTTACAGAGCGCGCAAGCTAGACCGTTGGTTGAATTTTACTGTGACACGGCACAAAGCCATGATGACACAAGGCAATCTGTGTGTAAACGAGAACCAAATACGAGAGCAGACGAAACGGAAACAGGAGCGAAGGACAATTCATCCACTTCCGGAGCGGATCTTCGTGCTGATGTCATAGGCGGCTACGTCGTGAGCCATCGCAGCATCGGCCTTGTCACCTCCGTGGTCTTCGCCACTGTATGCACCGTAGTTGTCACCGGGATGAGGAAATGATCCGAAAAAGGGTGTAGAAGGGCTTAGTGTGGATGGTGTGCGTGAGGACGCGGACGATGATGAGTTATAAGTGAGCGCCGGAGAGGGTATGAGGAATGGCGAGTCTGCAACCGAGTTATGTGGCTGAATGAGTTTGAGGTCCGAGGGGAGCGTATCCGCCTGGCGATTGATAGACAGCTCGCCCGAGGGAATCCCGACAGTAAGTTTCCCTATTTGTCCCCGATCCCCAATTCCAGTGCCAGAGGGGATATTGGGAGAGAGGATACCGGCCAATCGCAAGTTGACAACTCCCGTATTGTGAGCCGTGTTGGAACCGCTGACAGTAAAGTGGGAAGGTAGAGTGGTAGAACGCATGTGGGCCGCGAGATTGTGTTGTTCCTCGCGTTGAGTAGACACTCGACGGTCGGAGCTATTAGTGACCAGATTGAGCGAATTGGACGAGCGAATCGTGTTATCCTGATCGCCGATGAGATTCGTGCAGCTATTGTTCTTCAGACTACTGTCATTGGTTGCAAGACTAAGAACTCTGGGGTTCATTGCACTGGCATTGCCAGGTTGTTGTTGTTGACAAGAGGGTAACGGCAGTGATTGAGGCTGTTGAGAATTGTGTGACTTGTTGGCATGATAAGCGTCTGCAATTTCCGAGGGCAACAAATCGGCCGACAGACGAGAGGAGAGCGCTGAGCTATATGTATGAGACTGGTGAAGGCGAGATACCGGGCCACGAGGAACAAACTCCTTGGCAACATGTGCAGGTCGAAGACTGACGTTATCCAGGGACCGCGAAAGCTCCTCGGTTTGGTCGGCGAGAAGAGATGGCGCCTGGATGGGAGCCCCCATAACTGAATGGTTGCTCTGAGAACCATACAAGGCTCGTTGTCGTGCGTCAATTTCCGCTTGCAGACGTGCTTGCAGAATGAGCTGTTGCTCGAGTGGCGTGAAGCCATTTGCGCCAGCGGTACGAGAGAGCGTAGAAAGGTCTATCTCGCTTCCCAGAGGGGTAGGAAGCTCACCAGGGACCAATTCATTGCGCCCGTAAAGGCGAGCAGGAGCGGATTGTGAGGTCGTCAAGGGGCCGTTTTCAAGTCCTGGCTGGCCCTGGGTCATAATAGGGTGAGGAGGAAGCCGGCCGTGTTGGTGATGTACGCTAGAAAGGTCATGGACACTGACCGAGGACTGAGCGGAGAGCAAACGACGCTGGTCGGGGAGGTTGGTGGGATGTTGCGACACTCGGAGGCGACCTTGTATCTGTTGCCCTCGCAAGTTGAGCAAAGCGGCCTGCGCCATTGTGAGGCGGGCTGACGAGGCGTCATCCCCGCGACCCGATCGTTCCGAGCGCTATACATATTATACATATAAAGTGGCAGAGATTGTGACATATGAACACGTACTCGCAACTCTCGTTGCTCGGCAGAGTCTGCATAGCGTACCGAGATTCGGCTTCCGGGATCATTCCATCCTCTGACCATACGCCCATGAAGACGCTTGATGATTTCATCGCACGCAGTGCGTGTCTCTAGCCTAACACGATGTCAAATTGGCGAGTTGACTTGAACATGCGACCAACGAACCTAACGAAGGCAATGGTCCTGGGTGGATGACTGAGCCTTGTCTGGAAGAATCGACTACTTTTGATGGTGTAAGGAGCCACTAAAGCAGCCATAGTCTAGGTTTCCAAGGGAGGATATTTCAGGAGAGAACAAACCGAGTACTCATAAGTACATACAGGCTCGTCAATTTGCAGAGGAAGGCCCTCGACATATAGGTTTGTGCTTGTCTCGTCTTTGAGTCGTTCCATTCGTGACTTGAAAGTGTCGCCATCTGTTCCAGACGATGAAGACTGGGAACTCTGCGTTCCAGAGGACATGACGGACGCATAACGAGTGCCTGGGACGGGGTGGAAGTTCTAGAGTGCATTCAAGTTGTGACTGAGGGCTGACAAACAGAAAAAAAATTGCCTGCCTTGCAAAACGACGGGTGGAGGTTTCGATACCGCCTAAGGGCCTCAATACACTTCTCAGCACTCTCAATCGCCTCGAATCTGATGAGAGAGTATAAAAACCATCGAAATAGTGTGTGGTGGGCCATACGCACAGAACAAAGCCATATCCCCTAAATAAGGGGAAATTGAATGAGAATGATCATCGTGGATAGTTAGGCGAATAAACGTACGAGGGGCGATCGCTGACGTGGCGGGTAAATGTCCTTACACTGACGATGGGGCCGAAATCCTTTGTGAGTGCATACAACTGCTCCTCCGGAAAATTTGGCGGGAGGCCGTTAATGTAGACATTGGGTACACGCAGCTCGCTTGGGTCGGCTTTAGACACAGTGGCTCCGCAGGGCTCTGGCTCGACTTGAACCCCGGGAAGCGAATGGGATAGAGTGACTGGTGGCGTTGGTGGCGCGGCGGCTTCTGTGAGACTAGCCACCGGAGAACCAGATAATGTGAGTTGTGTAGCTGTGATGGTCACGCCAGACGATCTAGGGGGCGAAATAGGAGGTTGAAGGGGACTGGAAGAGGGAACGGAGTGGGGAGAGGAACGCGGATGAGAGATGGGAATAGAAGGATGCGAGTCAGTTGTGGGGGTCGAGGGAGTTGGAGGTTCCATGGTGGGCATAGGTAGTGAGAGGTTTTGATCTATGCTTCCTAGAAGGGTGTAGCGCGCGAGACTGAGCGGTCAAGAATATTGGAGGATGTGTAGAGAATAGGAATATATGCTGCAGATGTGGGCAGAGCCAGAAAGAATGAGGAGGGGGGGTGTAAAAGTGGGGGGTCATTAGTACTTATAACGGGTGGGTGGGGCGCCACGCGAAGAGCGACGATGGACAATGAACGGTTGCATTACAGGGTCCGCGGACGTCGAAACATGTGTTATCACGAAAAATCGTTTTCGGATGCTTGATCCACTTCTGGTGTACTCTCCCTTCAACAGAAGCACGTTGCACGTCAAATAAAAATGTTAGAAAAGGCTAATTCCTTACCGCTCTCGTCTTTATGCATAAAGGAAGCACCGGCCATTGATCGTCTCCCTACGCCGATGTGGAACGGAATAAATGAATGGCTCGAGCATCATGGCCGTATTCGCCGGCTGGGAGTCATGTCGCATCCCCTCGAGGTCGGTCTCGAGACGAGACGTTGAGCGTCTTGGTAATCGGAAAGGAACCGATGATGGGTGTTTGCTGATGCGTGCCGACCGACAGCCGGTACAAGAGGAGAACACTCCCCTGTTCTGGGCTGTGGGCTTGACACGACTTGATGACAGTCTGCGAGTCAAATGCCAAATTTGATTCTGGGAATAAAACTTGTACGGGAAGTAAAGAGACATGTGAATGGGTCGCGTTCGCGCGTATTACTTCACGATACGACAGGATATAAACGGCAAGATGATATTGGTCCCGTCTCGAGCGCTCGTGTTCGACCTATTTAGGAATCATATTTATTTTATGGGTCCATATTTACGGGCTGTGTATTCGTGTGTGTCCGACTTATTTTCACTCACCTGTGATCGATAGTAGGTCCTCGTGGACTTCCCAAAGATTCACTTTCGACCCCCGAGTACGCCACCTCAGCCCGCCTTCCCCCTGACATGTCGGCCTCGTATATAATCCATCGTTTGTCGCTCTCGGTCTGGAAAAAACGTCTCCTAAACCTCACCCTCCTTATATTTCTGACAGAGCACCCCACACTATTCTCGCCATGAATGCCCTTCGTGCTTTCCTCGGTCGTATTTTTCTCTCCCCTACGGCCATCGCCTCAGATCCAGAGGCCCAGCGAAAGCGGTCATTCGTCGCAGGATATCAAATACCCGCTCCTCTTCGCTACTGTGCCCGGGGCACAGTAGCCTCCCTTTCGTTTACCTCCCCCACCCAACCAGCGGTGGATGAATATTTCGCGGTCCCCCAACCGACTCTGCCCCCAACACCGCCCCCCACCCATGAGTGCGGGCCAACGGAGCCCGAGGACCGCTCCGTCACAGATGCAGTGTGGGCTTGCGGCCGTTTCTACGTGGCCGGAATTGTCATCGCCCTCATCGGCGTGACATTCGTCTTCGTGACTGCCATGTACTCCGAGTCCTACCATCCCTGAGCGACCCAAGTTCCAGTTGCAGTTCCAAATCTCTATACTGATACCGTGACCATCGCCATAATCGATCTTCTTACGCATTTACAGTCATTCAATTTCTGCATTTCATAGTACACGCGCTCCCTACCTACACTCACTACTTACTGTACGAAAAGTTCTGTTTCACGATGCATCCGTCATGTATTGATCTTCTTGTCTTGTACTTACCCCAGTAGTCACCAGTAGCATACAATTGAATTACAAGATCATTCTTACCCGCGACCAAGATAGCCTGTGCCGACCAACCTTGATAGGTTTCCTCAGATACCAGTCTTTTGTGCTTCCAGCGGCAGCGCTTGGTTGGCAGGCTCTGCGATTTTGGGGTCACGGGTGGGTGGTAGGTGTGATAGATACCAATCCCTTGTTTCGGATGTGATTCAACCCCTCTGAATTATGGCAGGCCGATCAGTCCCGTCGACTCGAGAGCTCTTGACCGTCGTCCTTGTCCTGAACGAGTTGACGCGACGCTGAAATGCGGTGGTCATCACCCTGCCCCACGATGGTGTTGGCGGAGGCGGAGATTCCAAACTCGAAAGCACTTGAGTCAAACCGAGAAAACGGTGTCCGAGTCCAGCAAGTTGGCACTTATGACCGAGTTAAACGAGAAGTCACAGCAATTAATAGAGTACAGTGCCGACTTACTTCCAGAAGCGCCACTCTTCCATCATACATCATTCAGCACGAACTTGTTCAATCGTCCTCTGCCAGTGCACACAGCGAACCAGGCCTCTGGACATCATCCGTATGAAACGCGGTCTTAGTCTCTCGTTTCCTTCGATTTCAGAAAAGAGGAAGCACAGTACTGCCAGTCGTACGCCGTCACGGGCATTGAATCATTGTGGAAGAACCCCAAGTCGGGTCCGATACACCTTTGAACTCCAGTCGCGCGGTTTCCCTGTCACGGTGGGGCGCGGAGGAGAACGAGCATATCAAGACTCGCGGGAGTTTCGCGATTTGCCAGCCTGAATGGCTGTCGTCGGCCAGTTTTCAAGTTGAATTCCGTCACCATTATCAAGTAATGACAGCATTGCCACCGTTCATAAAAGTGGATCGGGCCCGGGGCACGCGGCGGTCACGGTGGTGATCACGATGGGATTGAGTACCGATCTTCCAACTTGGTGATGGCTTCACCGTCGGATTGCTGTTCCAAGTCCAAGGCCATGGTGTATGGACCGCCATAGATCCTGGTTCTCCAATGCGAATGCGACCAATAGAACCTGGGATTGGGAACAGAGACCAAACCGTCCGTGAGGATCGGGGAACATCAGCGCGCTTAGATTATCCCAGATCCGATCTACGACGTGAACATGACACGATGTGCCCTAAAGGGGAGCGCCGCATGAGTCAGAGTTCAATTAAAAAACGCCTCAAGTAGGGCTAGACTTTGAGAGGGTGCCAGGTGGATAAGCTCAAAAAACTGGGTATCATACAACGAAACAAGGGAACGGGCGATACAATCGGTACATTATCCAATGCATCCTCGGACGTAAGCTGATCTGATAACACCCTCATGACCGTGACGGCGAGTAACTCTTCTCCTCCAGCTCAAGCTCCCGGCTCTCCTGCGTGAGCGCACATGAGGGACAAAATAACGATGCGAGGCAATCGTCAACGCCCTCCCCACGAATGTCATAGCGGTTGCGGACGTCCGTCCGGCTTCCCATCTGAGCGCCTCGTCAAACCGGGTCGTTCTACGCAAACGAAGCTCGTCCACCGTTCCGACATACCTGAAAGACCCAGAAGAAACAGGGCACCACAGCCATGCAACAGCACATGCGACAGTCGGGGCCGAATTTGTCGCCCCCGCCTGGGAGAGGAGCGCTTTGGTGATGCAAATGGCGTATTCGCTGCTTGTTCTGGCCGTAAACGATGCAGGGACAAAACGTCGCCCGACAACCTAGAAAGAAGAAAGAAAAGAGGTGGGGATTCAAGTCAGGCGTCAAAAGCGATAGGCAGATTGAGTTGGCCTTGATTACAGAGGCGAGGCGCGGAGAAGCAGTCGAACAAGCCATAACTCCAATCACGCAACCCGTCCCCTCCGAAATCGAGATTGAGCGCATTCCTGCTCCCTCTTCTCCTCACTTTCATCGGCGCGACCGCCTTTTTGTACCCGGCAAGGAGAGCCACCCGTCACCCCATCAACATCAGAAATGCACGTGATTGAGCGTGAATCAATTGTCAACAACGCACCCGAGGCGGGGAACTGACAGGTTGAGGCCTTTGAGGCCTGGTGCCAGTGGTTGATGATGCTGATGGCATGCCGATAGTTGAGGGGAGCGGCGTGAGAGCGGTAAGAAGGACACCTCAAGACACAAGACGAATTGCGCCCGAGGCTCCACTGGCATGTTCCTTATATGCCCGAGCCAAGGACAGCGCCCAGTCATGCATAGTGATGATACGTTCGGGAACCCCTGTGACAGATTTGCGACGCTTTAGCATCTAGGCATCTAAAAGAGACCACGTGTCGGCGCGTGCAGTGATGCGCGCTCACGTAAAGTGTCACCATACTATATATGCAAACCCCTCGCTTTCCTGCCCTTCAAATACGACTAATACCCGATGAACTGTATTAGCCTCAACGTTTTTTGCCCGTCAGCTCTGCCTTTTCCAGGTAGATTGGGGAGTGTAAAATATTTAAACGCCGCCCCTCCAATCATGTTACAGTACCTCTTAACTCAGACCGGTTTCAGGACCTTTTTTGCCGATCTTTTTTGGTACTAGCCGCGCTGATTGTCGAATCTGAACAACCTCGGGTAACATACCTCTAATAACATTGGTGAAACATTTCAGCTTGCATCAACAACAATTCCCCAAACGAGATCTATAAGATTTATCAACCAAACCATTTATCTATTTATTGACGTATACCTTTGTGGGCTAACAAAAAGAAATATCGCAAAACACTAAGTGGCTGACATCAGAACTTCGGTATAATCCCAATCCCGGCAGTCGTCTGCAGGGCGAACAATAATTCGGCGTCTTTTGCACGCCAGAACCCGAGATACGTAACGTACC
>QFFA01004645.1:0-14391 GCA_003316565.1 Russula foetens | reverse complement strand
CTGGAAATTTCGCTCCATGATGAGGATGGGCACAACAAGGATATATTCAAGTTCATCGAGTCTGTCGTCTATTCAGACCGGAAGATGCAGAGTTGGAGAGAGGATGACAAGCAACTTGTCATTGCCACGCTCTCTGAAAGGGCAGGCGGCATGTAAGTTATCTTGTACACTGTCTGGAGGGAGCTTCACAACTGACCCACCGGCACGTGATCACGTAGGTTTCGGTGGGTCTATTGCCAAATGGACAGGCTGCGTCGCACTTACCCCGCGAGTATTCGGAGTGTCTTGGAAGACTTGCCGAAGAGTTTGGATGAAACTTATGGTCGCACACTACTGGCTATTGATGAGGAGAAGCAAGAATATGCACAACGTCTCTTCCGCTGCCTCACTATCTCCATTCGTCCCCTTCGTGTCGAAGAACTTGCCGAGATTTTTGCGATTCGCTTTGACAAGGCGGCACCCCCCACGTTTAATCCAGACTGGAGGCCAATGGACGTGAACGAAGCAGTCCTATCTGCATGTTCTAGTCTTGTTTCCATCGTTGATATTTCCGGCTCTCAAATCGTCCAATTTTCCCACTTCTCTGTCAAAGAGTACTTGACATCGCCGCGACTCGCAGAAGCAGAAAACCCTCTTTCAGGTTATCACGTTCTCCCCGAACCCGCACATACCACCCTTGCATACGCTAGCCTCGGCGTTCTTCTCAAACTAGATGACAAAATCGACAGAAATGCCATACGTCAATTTCCTCTCGCCCCGTATGCGGCTCGATACTGGATCGATCATGCCCGGTTCGGCAACGTGTCATCGCAAGTTCAAGGCGTGATGAGGCGTCTATTTGATCCAATGAAGCCTCATTTTTCGGCATGGGTCTGGTTATACGATGTGGACCGTCACTGGTTGGACTCTATGTCGGAGGTACAACCGATGCGTCCCTCGGCGGTGCCTCTATATTTTGCGTCATTGTGCGATTTCCCTGGTCTCGTGAAACACCTTATCATCACTCATCCACAAGACATCGATGCCACGGGCGGATTTTACAACACTCCGTTGCGTGCTGCGTCCGCCAAAGGATATTTGGATATTGTAAAGCTATTGTTGAAGAACAATGCAGACCCTAATGCTTGTGGCCCTGATGGTTGGACTTCATTACATTCCTCATCGAAAGATGGGCACCTCGAAATCGTGAAGATTTTCTTGGACAGCGGCGTGGACGTGAATCAAAAGACGAAGAGTGGAATGACTCCTTTGCATTTGGCATCGACGTTCGGACAGTGGGAAATGGCTCACTTCCTTATTGAACGCGGTGCGATCATTGACACACTCACCAACTTTCAAGAGACCGCCTTGTTCAGGGCAGCGGCCAACGGGAAACTCGATATTGCCAGACTCCTCCTTCATCATGGTGCAAGTGTGGACGCCGCCGACAGAGGTAGCCGGACACCATTACACATGGCAGCAAGTATGGGCTATCATGGCATCGTAGAACTGTTACTTGGATCTGGCGCAAAACTTGACGCACGGACCAAGGCCCAAGAAACACCGCTGGCCTTGGCTTGTCGTGATGGGAGGCTTGAAGTTTCGCGTTTACTTCTAGATCATGGCCCAGACGTGAATTCGCGGGACAAGGATGACAGGACTCCATTGCACCTTGCGTCAGAATATGGTCACCTTGACGTTGCAAAGGTGCTCGTCCAGCACGGGGCAAATGTTGATGGCCAGAACGACGAACGGAAGCTCCCTTTGGACGACACCTCATTGTTTAATGACTCATCATCCGATGCCTTATGGCTCATCACATCATCTCTCCTTGCCTCATCGCTCATTTCCTCATGGCTCGATGCCTTATGGCTCATCGCCTCATTCCTCGGACATCGATTTTTCATCGAGCGTGGCGCCGCTGTACCCTCGAAAGATGACAAAGGCTGGACCCCACTCCATTTAGCATCAAAAAGTGGCCATCTCCATGTCGCGAAGTTCCTGTTAGAGTGTGGCGTCGATGTCAACATTCGGAGCAGAAATGGAGAGACACCATTGGAACTGGCGTCTGCCAGCGGGGAGCTCGATGCCGTGCATTTCCTAATCGAGAAAGGCTCAGATATCCGCACCACAGACAATAATGGCTCGAATCCACTCCACATCGCATCACAAAACGGGCATATCGATGTCGTCCGATTGTTGATTGACCGTGGAATCGACGTCGATATCCGGAATGGGTCCCAAATGACACCATTGGCATTAGCGTCGAGCAACGGGAGGGTCAAAGTTTCGCTCTTGCTCATCGAGCGAGGCGCCGACATGAATGCGCGGGACGAAAAGAGCTGGGCTCCCTTACACTTCGCTGCGCGACACGGACACGTTGACATGACGCAACTGTTGCTCGATCGCGACGTCGATCCGAACATCCAGAATGACGACCTGTGGTACCCATTGCACCTAGCATCGGCCCACGGGCACGCCGAGATTGCCCAGTTACTTGTCCAGCGTGGTGCGATCGTCGATGTGTTTGACGCGGAGCAACAAACACCACTTTTCCGAGCATCAGGGAACGGGAATGTCGAGATCGTGCGTCTCCTAATTGACCACGGGGCGAAGGTGCATACCATGGACGACAATGGGTGGACACCATTACACGCAGCATCACGAAGTGGCCACCTTGAGGTTGTAAAGCTTTTGCTTGGGAGGGGCGTAGATATCGATCTGGTCGACAATGCCAACAGAACGGCAGCAGAATTGGCCTCAGAGGATAACAAGGGCGAAGTTGCAAGCTTCCTGGCCGAGTACAAGGCAAATGAAAACGTTCGTAACAACATGTGTTCAGCCTTGACTCCGCGCGGTGCCCAAGAGGACGGGAAAACCATTTCGTTACACACCGCCTCTGAAGAGGGAAATCTTGACGTGGTGAGGTCGTTGCTTGACCGGGGTGCGAATATAGAATCCCGCAATGCGCACGAGAAGACACCACTTCATCAAGCAGCGACGAATGGGAACGTCGACGTCGCACTCTTACTCCTCGACCGGGGTGCGGCGGTGGATGCACGTGACAAGTCCGGGTGGACACCGCTGCACTGGTCATCACGAAACGGACATTTTTCGGCCTCGCGGACACTCATCGATCATGGTGCAAACGTGAACGCAAGGAAGTACAACTATTGGACACCGCTCCATTCCTCAGCGCATAATGGATACCTCAAGATTGTGGAGCTGTTACTTGAACGTGGCGCGGACGTACATATGTTGAGTGACGATGGTCGCACGCCATACCAACTAGCCGTGCAACAAGGGCAGGAAAAGGTGCTGGATTTACTCCGGGAACACACCACACCTGGATCATGATGAATGAGGTTCGACGAAACAATCATAATGTGACGCTATTGGGTTTTCTGACTGGTTCTTCGATTTTAGTCCTCAGCCACGATGGAACACGGAGAAAGTCCCTTCGTATTGCTACTATGACGAAGGCGCACTATCTTTTTACCCATGGATTGGTATCCCGTTCTGTGATTGTTTAATTTGCTGCTTCAGGAGAGTTGGAAAATGTGCATTGATAACCGAATGGAGATGTTGTGCGGAAGGCAAGTGCGAAAGGAAAACAAGGAATGCGGAGTGGGCGGAATTCGCCTCTAGTACACCCGCTCCTGGCTTTGCGTTTGCGTGGGCGCCGCCGCCGCCGCCGCGCCCGTATATGCATCCTCGTGCCTGGCCTCGTGTTCGTGCACCCAATATTCCTCGAACCTCATGCTGTTTGTTAGTACAATATATATATGGAAGAGAAGGTAAAATGTATGTCCAGTCCGAGTCGCCAAGCAGCGTGAGAAGAACCGTGACGTGATAGATGTGTCGTTTTTCACTTTCTTTGTTCTCGCAAGCACGAACACGGTCTCTCTCTCCCTCATGAGATGGCTACGATCCAGACTACTTGTCGTATGCTAGCGGTCTAATGCATCATTATCATACGAACTACCACATTTCCGTTGCCCTTTCGACAGCCACTGACATATTTCTGCGCTACGCTTACACATGCCCTGCCAAGTCCACAGACCCGTGCTTCAGCAGTCGTTACCAACCAAAAAGAGTTCCCAAAAGGTTTTCGCTATGTGTCCTTTCTTCTAGAGAGGAGGATGTTGAGCCTTGGATGATGTGGATGATGAAGTCAAGTACGTTTTACTCACAACCCATGACTATCCGCTGCTCAAAGAACCCCGTTGACAGTCTCAACCCGCTCTATCAACTACTTTCACTATGTCACGTCGAGTCGAGTCTTTTTTGTCGGCGAAGAGGTGGCTGGATCCACTCTATCAAATATGCTTGATCTAGTGCTTGGCCGTGCAACAGCTCGGCTGACAAACAACCCGCGAGCAAGATGAATAGAAAACCTCTACGCCACTGCTGCAGTTGTGTCCCGAAAAACGAAAACGCGGTGTCTTTGGCATGGCCACGATTTGTCCACGGAACTGTGATTCGTGGACAAACCACGATGATGCAGGAGACTTTCGCCTGGGGTCGTAAGGTATCATATTTCATCCACATGATACAGTCGATGTGGATTATGACCCATAACCTGAGTAAGGTCATGTTCATGTGGCCAGGAGAAACCATAGCAATATTGTGTAGCACATCAACAATGATGTAGATTGGGAAAACATTTACATCATCGTGGATGTGCTTCACAATAGTGCAAAGGCAATTGGCACATTCATACCCTCCCTTGATATCTTAGTCCTTGCGGGGGAAAGCTTGCGGGTTCACACTTCAATGTATCAAATTATATCGGAGTAAGGTTGCATTAGGAATGACATGCAGGTGAATAAAATTTGTTGATGATGCCACTTGGTCCTACGTTACCCCCTCCTGAGATCGTAAGCGTGGCGAGAGCAAATAATCGTTGACCCTTTTCAAAATGGCCCGAGTGGGATTCACCTGCGGTCGGCTCGCGATGATCCACTCCAACCGTGCGCGCACCGACCTTTTCCCGATCGCCGAATCGTCTTTGGTTGTCGTGCCGCTGCGTATGCGTAAACAGCCGGCATCGTCAAAGAACAGTTGTAGCAGCACCAATGCCACGCCGATGCCCTCATCGCCTCCCGCGACGCAGAGTTTCCGTCCGAAACTGATATGCGAGCGCGCGAATGAGACCGCACGCGGTAACACATAGTGCACAAACATGTGCCGTCCACGCCTTCCCGTGGGAAGGTGCAAGTGGAGTACTAGGGGTGCAATCTCACTTTCTGCATCATCGGAGTGCGCCTCTGCCTCGGTCGGCTGTTGGGGTCGGTTTGTGTCGCCCGGTGAGGTGTCCGACGCATACACAATGACGAATGCGGTTTCACTGTCGTCGGCTTCTGACCCACATGGGGTAGGAATGCGGACTGGAAGGTCTCGCGGCAGGTCCGTCAAGGAGCAGAGAAGCACCCGACCGCCAACTCTCAGCACAGGCGACGGGGTCGCTTGCCATGATGCCTCGGATGTTTCGTGGGAGAGGCCATCGCTCCCCGGGGGCTGTTCCGGTTTTGTTCCTTGCACGGCTGCGACAAGCCTGGCGACAACCACTTCAAGCTCTTCGCGGGAGCACGATAGCAATTCCGCGCGGTGGCGCCAGAATAGTTTGGGGTTCAAACCCTACAACGGTTGGAAACGAAGTGGTAAATTTACCGATTAGTGGGTTTACCCCCCAAAAACAACAAAGCACTGTCACCACCATAACCCATAAGAAATGGTACAATGGCGCACCTGGCCCCATAATTCATGGTCATCCCCAGACCCTTGGACGTACGAGAATCCCCATGCGCGGCGGTCGATCCCTTCATCGACGGCGCGCGACGCGCTCACGCATATGACGGGCAAGAAAGACGCGTCTGGTTCGAGGTGCGGGAAGCGCGTCGACGTAGGCGTGATCCACAGCGGGCGCAACGGCCTAGTGAGTTCCGGGAGGGCATAAGACGAGTCCTGTGGGGATTCTTAGCGCTACTGCAGAGGGGAAGGGCAACAGGGGTGCAGCGGTTACGCCACGCACCGCGAGGGCTGTGGCCCAGCCATCAAGCCGCGCGGCGATTTGCGAGTGCTCGTGAGCGCTGACTGCCCCCGGTGGCGTGTGCAGATCCACTGCGGCCTCCTCTTTCCCCTCTTCCTCCTGTTCCCCCGTCGTTGTGCGTCGCCTGGCGAGGAGGCGGCGCATACGTGTGGCACGATTGACGACGGCGCACCAGATCGGTACGGTCTTGGAAAGGGCATCGGGGAGGCGCTTGCCTGCGCGCGTTGAGTCTACGAGGATGAGTCTGGCAGACGCCGAGACAAAACGGAGATGCCGAATGATCGTGAGAAGTAGACGAGGAGGACGTGGATTGACACATACCCGCCATGGGCGGCGGCGATGGGCAATATGTGTATGTTCGGACGGCGGAGATTGAAAGCCCAGTTACCATGATGGCCATCAGTACTTTTGAAGTACGCATGTGCAGTGGGATGCGCCTGCATGTAACATTATTCGCTCACGTTCGGAGAGGAGCATACGGGAGGGAGAACGTGCGATGGCAGGATCGGAGTACCAGGCCCCGCAGCGGAGGTTCGCTGTCGTGGAATTTATTAGACGGAAATTCAAAAATGAAATGATGATGGTGATGTGATGTACGTATAAGCGGAAAGGCAGGGTAAGCCGCGCGCACTTGGTTGACGAAGGCAATGTCGGCCTCAATGGAACGCAGGCGATTGTAGATGTCGAGTGACTCTCGGCGGATGTGGGAAAGCGCTGCTGCCTCTAATGTGTGAGACATAATGGCTGATAACGAGCATGAAGCTGTGTGTTAATTGTGATGTTGATTACCAATTAGCAGAAGACGGAACCAGCCGTTCTGCTTCCCACTCCCCACTCCAATCGTTGAATTTCAACGACTACAACACAGCCATATACAGCACAATCAATCACAATGGGTCATCTATTTATAGAAGTAGTCCACTCCAGTTCAAGTCCCTCGCTATCCCCGCTGAACGTCTGCCACGACCTTTTGTTCACTGGCAATAACCTCAAAATTAAGAATATGCGCTCAGTGGAAACTGAAGAGGGGCCATAGCTACAAGATATACCGTTTCATTTCGCAAAAAGTCGAAACTTGTCAATAAGGAAAGAAGCGCCTGCCAGTGGATAAGGAGTCCACGTTCCTGGTCTCCTTCTGTGGCCTTACGGCGCCGTATCTCACGTTCAAGTTGTAATAGCTCCTTTCGCTCACGTTTCAGACGCCCAGGTGACCTCTATCAGGATTCTAGACTGCTGCGCCGCCGTCAGGTGTGTATATAATGTCGTCTGTGCTTCCGACACTTGTTCTGTCTCCTCACTGCCCACTGCCCACTGCCCATCCCCTCCGAAGGAACGGCCTGTCCATTAGCCCCATGTCGTTGACTTTCCATACCACAGTTTCTCATTCTAACCTCCAATCCATCATCGATGCCTTGGCTGAATACTCTAAGCAAACCGGAATAGACCTTTCTCAGAACCCCTTCTTCGAGAAGTTTCAACAGTCCAACACCCCCGATGCTATTCTAGAACTACTTCAAGAACGGGAGAAAAGTTTTAAAGAATATCGCAATGAGAACCGGAGACTGATAAACTGTCTCAGCCCGGCTGTTCGGATCCTTCATGTGTTCTCTGGTCTTCTCGGTGAGGTGACCAGCCTGGTGAGCCACTCATGTCTCATTCCCTTCCTCGTTTCTGCGCTCATGTTGTAATGTAACTCCGTCAGGTCCCCTTCTCGCCTGCAAAGGCCGTCTTTGTTGGCATTGATGTTCTCCTCGCTGCAAGTCCCTTCCACACAGTTTTGAGCCAGCTCTTAACTGATCCATGAGTTTTACAGGCTGCCGTTGGCGTCAGTTCAAGCTATGATGCCCTTCTCGATCTCTTCGAATGCTTAAGCAGTTTCCTCAAACGCCTTGATATTTACATAAACATTCCGCCCACCCCAATAATGACAGACCTCATAATCAAGATAATGCTTGAATTACTATCAGTGCTTGCTCTGGCAACGAAGCAGATCAAACAGGGACGATTCAGTAAGAATTTCATGATGTATAGACTATTTGTCGCTGAATGTGCCGTAGAGAAATTCGCAAAGAAACTACTGGGAGACAGTGAGGTCGAGGCTGTGCTACAGAGACTGGACCGAATGACGCAGGACGAGGTTCGGATCGCTGTCGCACAGACCCTAAGCGTGGTACATGGCCTTGTAACTAATACGAAAATAGCGATGGAAGGTACACAGTCCATACTCGATTGGTCACTATATGTTCTTTTACTGACCGCCGCATCTCTCAGACGGCAAAGCGTCGACAGATACCGTCTTACAGGCTCTGGGTAAGTGCCTCATGCTGAATTGGGTATTACTCGTGTTCACATCTAGCCGTAGGCTCTATTCAGCAGACGCTAGAGGAAGTGAACAAGATGAAACGTCAGTTTTACTGTTTTCTATCCCCATCCATAGAGACAATAACTACCGTTGCAGGTGACCAGTTCCAAAAGGATATCAAATTTTGGCTCTCTCCTCCTGACCCTTCAACGAACCACCGCATTGTTTGGAAAGGACACTATAAAGGAACTGCAGAATGGTTCTTTCAGAGCAGTATTTTAGCAAAATGGAGATCAACAGGACCACTACTGTGGATTCACGGGAAACGTACGCACCCTTAACTTCCCCCGCACGGCTTGTATTGATGATTTTTGACCTCACAGCGGGTTGTGGGAAGAGCACACTTCTGTATGTGGTCCTTTGATGGCCTTAGTCCAGGTCATTGATATTGCCAATTAGTTCAGCAGTCATTCAGGATATTGCGGGCAGGCGTGCAGCTGGATTGGCCAGAATGGCCTATTATTACTTTGATTTTCGGGACGACAATCAACAAGACAGCTATGGTCTCCTCTCGTCACTCCTCTCCCAACTCTCTGCTAGATCGGATTCTTGCTACGACATCCTCTCCAAATTATATTCGGACAACGCCAGCGGCACAGAAAAGCCCGACAGCGGCGCACTTACTCAATGTATCAAGGAGATGTTGCACTTGCCAGGACAGGGCCCGATTTATATCGTCATCGATGCCCTCGATGAGTGCCCAGACAGCACAGGGATGCCGTCTGCACGCGAAGAGGTCCTACAGCTCGTTGAAGAACTTATTGTAACTCGCTCGAAACATCCGAATGTACGTATATGCGTGGCCAGCCGTCCCGAGATCGACATTCGGAAGGTCCTCGGACCTTTGAACCCATTCGAAATCTCGCTCCATGACGAGGGTGGACATAACAAGGATATATTCAAGTTCATCGAGTCGGTCGTCTATTCAGACCGGAAGATGCAGAGTTGGAGAGAGGATGACAAGCGACTTGTCATCGACACGCTCTCTAAGAAGGCAGGCGGCATGTAAGTCATCATGTACATGTCTGGAGCTTCACGGTTGAAGTTCATGTTGTCACATAGGTTTAGATGGGTCTATTGCCAAATGGACAGACTGCGTCGCACTTACCCCGCGAGTATTCGGAGTGTCTTGGAAGACTTGCCGAAGAGTTTGGATGAAACATATGGCCGCACCCTCCTAGGCATTGATGAGGAGAAGCAAGAATATGCACAACGTCTCTTCCGGTGCATCACTGTCTCCATTCGTCCTCTCCGCGTCGAAGAACTTGCCGAGATTTTTGCCATTCGCTTTGACGAGGCAGTACCCCCCACATTCAACCCTGATTGGCGACCAACGGACGTGAATGAAGCAGTCTTGTCTGCGTGTTCTAGTCTTGTTTCCATCGTCGATATTTCCGGCTCCCGGATTGTTCAATTTTCCCACTTCTCTGTCAAAGAGTACTTGACATCGTCGCGACTCGCAGAAGCAGAAAACCCTCTTTCAGGTTATCACATTCTCCCGGAGCCCGCACATACCACCCTTGCGCGCGCCAGTCTCAGCGTTCTTCTCAAACTCGATAGCAAAATCAACAGAAAAGCCATAGACCACTTTCCTCTCGCCCCGTATGCGGCTCGATACTGGATCGATCATGCCCGGTTCGGCAACATGTCAGCCCAAGTTCAAGCTGTTATGGAGCGTCTCTTCGATCCAATGAAGCCCCATTTTGCTACGTGGGTCTGGCTATATGACATGGACCACCATTGGTTGGATTCTATGTCCGAAACACAACCGATGCCGCCCTCGGCGATGCCTTTATATTATGCGTCATTGTGCGGTTTCCATGGCCTTGTAAAGCACTTTATCTCTACTCGTCCACAAGACATCAATGCTGGGGGCGGATTTTACTACACGCCATTGCGTGCCGCATCTGCCAAGGGAGATACAAAGGCCGTACGGCTACTGTTGAAGAACAAAGCAGACCCTAATTTCTGCGGACCTGATGGTTGGGCTCCGTTGCACACGTCGTCGAAAGAAGGAAAACTCGAAATCGTGAAGATTTTCTTGGACAGCGGCGCAGATGTGAATAAAAAGACAAAGAGCGGACATGCACCCTTGCATTTGGCATCGACCTATGGAAAGTTAGACGTGGTTCAATTTCTCATTCAACGCGGTACGACCATGATTGACATACTCAACAACGATCAAGAAACTCCCTTGTGGAGGGCATCAGCCAACGGGAACCTCGATATCGCCCGGCTCCTCCTTGACCACGGTGCAGGCGTGGACGTCATCAATAAAGATAGCTGGACCCCATTACACACCGCCGCACATATGGGGTATCATGGCCTTGTGAAACTGTTACTTGAATCTGGCGCAAGAATCGATGCACGGACCAAGGCCCAAGAAACACCTTTGACCCTGGCTTGTCGGCGTGGGAGACTTAAAGTTTTACGCTTACTTTTAGATCATGACCCGAATCTGAATTCACGGGACAAGAATGACAAGACACCATTACACTTCGCGTCAGAGAATGGCCATCTTGATGTCATACGGCTAATGCTAGAGCGCCATGCTCATGTGAACACTCACGATTCAGGGTGTTGGACGCCATTGCATTACGCATCGGCTAATGGGCACATTGACATTGTGAAGGTGCTCATCCAGTACGGAGCAAATATTGATGGCCGGCACGACGACCTGAAGACTCCCTTGGACTCGGACAACACCTCATTGTTTAATGACTCATCGTCCGATGCCTTATGGCTCATCACATCATCTTTCCTTGCCTCATCGCTCACTTCCTCATGGCTCGATGCCTTATGGCTCATTGTCTCATTGCTCGGACACTGCTTTTTTATCGAGCGTGGCGCCGCGGTACCTTCTAGGGATAACAAAGGCTGGACCCCGCTCCATTTAGCGTCAAAAAGTGGCCATCTCCATGTCGCGAAGTTCCTGTTAGAGTGTGGCGTCGATGTCAACATTCGGAGCAGAAATGGAGAGACACCGTTGGAACTGGCGTCTGGCAGTGGGGAGCTCGAGATCGTACATTTCCTAATCGAGAAAGGCTCAGATATCCGCACCACGGACAATAATGGCTCGAATCCACTCCACATCGCATCACAAAACGGGCATATCGATGTCGTCCGAATGTTAATCGACTGTGGAATCGACGTCGATATCCGGAATGGGTCCCAAATGACACCATTGGCCTTAGCCTCGAGCAACGGGAGGGTCCAAGTTTCGCTCTTGCTCATCGAGCGAGGCGCCGACATGAATGCGCGGGACGAAAAGAGCTGGGCTCCCTTACACTTCGCTGCGCGATACGGACATGTTGACATGACGCAACTGTTGCTCGATCGCGACGTCGATCCGAACATCCAGAATGACGACCTATGGTACCCATTGCACCTAGCATCGGCCCACGGGCACGCCGAGATTGCCCAGTTACTTGTCCAGCGTGGTGCAATCGTCGATGTGTTGGACGCAGAGCAACAAACGCCACTTTTCCGAGCATCAGGGAACGGGAATGTCGAGATCGTGCGTCTCCTAATTGACCACGGGGCGAAGGTGCATATCATGGACGACAATTGGTGGACACCGTTACACGTAGCATCACGAAGTGGCCACCTTGGGGTTGTAAAGCTTTTGCTTGGGAGGGGCGTAGATGTCGATCTGGTCGACAGCGCCAACAAAACAGCAGCGGAATTGGCCTCGGAGGATAACAAGGGCGAAGTTGCAAGCTTCCTGGCCGAGTACATGGCAAATAAAAACGTTCGTAACGACATCTTGGCTCGGCGCGGTGCCAAAGAGGACGGGAAAACCATTTCGTTACACACCGCCTCTGAAGAGGGAAAGCTTGACGTGGTGAAGTCGTGGCTTGACCTGGGTGCGGATATAGATTCCCGCAATGGACATGAGAGGACACCACTTCATCAAGCAGCGATGAATGGGAACGTCGACGTCGCACTCTTACTCCTCGATCGGGGTGCGGCGGTGGATGCACGTGACAAGTCCGGGTGGACACCGCTGCACTGGTCATCACGAAACGGGCATTTTTCAGTCTCGCGGACGCTCATCGATCATGGTGCAAACGTGAATGCAAGGAAGTACAACTATTGGACACCGCTCCATTCCTCAGCGCATAATGGATTCCTCAAGATTGTGGAGCTGTTACTTGAACGTGGCGCGGATGTACATATGTTGAGTGACGAGGGCCACACGCCATACCAACTCGCAGTGCGACAAGGACAGCAAAAGGTGCTGGATTTACTCCGGGAACACACCACACGTGGGCCATGTGAATGAGGTTCGACGAAACAATCATAATGTGACGCTATTGGGTTTTCTGACTGGTTTTTTGATTGTAGTCCTCAGCGCTCAGCCACGATGGAACACCGTATTGCTACTACGACGAAGTCACACTATCTTTTTACCTATGGTTTGGTGTCCTGTTCTGTGATTGCTCCGTTTGCTGCCTCAGGAGGGTTAGATATTGATGACCGGATGGAGATGTTAGGTGAGAGGCAAGGGCGAAAGGAAAACAAGGAGTGTGGAGGTAGGTGAAATTCGCCTCTACACCCGCTCCTGCCTTCGCGGCCGCCGTCACCGCGCGCCACGCTCGTGTGTGCATCCTCGTGCCTGGCCTCGTGTTCGCGCACCCAATATCCCTTGAACCTCATACTGTTTTCTGGTACGATATGTATGGAACATGTCAAGAGAAGGTAAAATACATTGTATTTGGACTTACATGGCCATTGAGCAAGAATTGGACGAGAAATACAAAGCGACCTACTGAGGTTATATGGCCAGACTTTGGAAAGTCCAGTGACTCCGACAACAACGGCTCAGATCTACCCCACATTGCACCTGGCATTAATATTGTGCATAAAAAAAGAGCCTTTGCCAAGTTGCGACGAGTACTGTAAGGGAGGTACGCTCGTTGGGCTTGGAATCGAGCTCGTTTGGCCTCGCGACGCCCGCTCGATCGTTGGATACTTAATCTGACCGCTTTAATAACATTCCTTTGTCTGTCTTTTGTCTAGCTTACTATCGATATTGTATGCCTGCCAAGTGTCGTCGTGCGACGAACGCCACATCCCCTTTGGGGGTTTTTCTCCTTCGCTTTCCTCTCGTTCCCTTTGTCTCCGGTAGAAAATCCTGTATATAACCCCCTCGCCTGGCCTCAGTCGAGAGAATAATCAATCATTCTGAAGAGGAGAATTGTTGCCCCCCTTTTGTCACGTTCTTACGGAGCGAGGTTCCATCCCGATAGGATTCCGGTGCGTCTTGCGGATTAACGCCCCGTCGACGTCGCTGGTCCTTTATTCCCTTACTCCAGCGTGTGCGCTCGGCTTGGCCGTAGCGTAAACGATTGGTTTTATTTTATTATATCTTACCTTCCTTTTATCGAACTCACATTCAGGCTTTACACCTGATCTACAGCCTGATGATGCGATGATCCCTTCGATTCGCCTCATCTATATTAACACGGCTGTTCAAAAGTTAATGACATATTATCTGCTAATAGCGCCGCTACAAGGTGCTTGGAGACGGTTATGGACGAGACCAGTCGTATATCGAGTTGATACTTGAGATGAAAACCGAGCCCATTGGCGGCGACGACTTGGTTGTGGTTGTGAAAGTCGCCGGCGCAACGTTGAGCTACGGGCGGGGACCGGACCGGACCGGGACCGATCGGCTCGTTTGTTTGTGTTTGGGAGTGATAAAATCTAACCTTATATATCCAAGTCACTTGAACTAACGCCATGAGGGTGCCACCTGTTATCGGAGTTGGTCCGTCTCGTCTTTACAGACGCCCTCAACCGAATGCCAGAGTAACCATGGGCTGTGGTCAACCTTAGGCGGCCATCTCTCTGTCTGCAAACAGTTTCAGCCAACTGGCCGAGAATATGTTCCCTCGGAGAATCGCGTTTTCTCGTTGGCAAACGAAACGATGAACGTTGACTTCTATCGGCGCGTTCGAACTGCCAGTCTAGGCATAGTGTCCTTGGGGTATTT
>QFFA01004643.1:0-17574 GCA_003316565.1 Russula foetens | reverse complement strand
TGGCGATGTGCTTTGACGTCGTCCTCGAAAGCGACATCTGAGATTACGCTCTTGGCCGCAAGTTGGGCCAGCTGCTTAGCTGCGGTTGTCCTCACTGAGGTTGATGAACCTGTGTCGAGTAAAAGGAGGAGCCGGTCCAACCTCGGGGGCCAAGTCAACCAAACGGTAAAACAAACGGAGGGAAAGGAAATCGGCCAACCTTGAAGACATTACGTAAAAAGGAAGGTAATCGGACCGGGCCGGTGCGCCGAGCTGTGGCTAGAAAATATTGATTTGCTTTGGGGATGGTTCTCACGGCCCATGAACCCGCCCGCGACCTTTTATCAGTCGCGCTGGCCCACTCGTGTGACGAAAATGTAAATATCGCGTGACAGTCCATTTTCCTTATTTGTTCTAGCCGTCAATCTTCAATTCGCTCGACCTGACTTCTCTCCCGTTTTAGTCATCTCGTCTACTTCCGTTCAACCCACTTAACCGCCTGCCAGGGCTTCCAGCGGGAAACTGCCGTACAGCAGCAAGCAGTATGAACGGGCCACTTCAACTCGCGGACGATTTCCTCCATCGCATTCTTACCCCCTCTTACGCAAAAGGTAAATTTCCTTCCTTGTTATCCTCCCTCATCATCCAACGTGACTTTCCCCCTTGCAGAACTCGCAAACTGTGGAAAGGAACATGTCAATAAGCTTCAGGACGCGGCCAAAGGCATCATCGATGGGTGTCTCGTTGATTCCTCCCAGGAGCTGGATCAAGTCATTGAACATGCTTATATCAGCCTTCTCGCTTCTTGCGCTGCCGATCACTTTGAATGGCGCAGACTCTATTCTGACGCAAGCGTACTGCGTTCTTTGGTGGACCTTACTTCTCCCCAGGCGCTAAGCGATGAAAGCGCCATGTCTTGCGTTGCGCGCCTCGACCATGCTTTAGTAATTGCTGGCGCACCCGGCCAAGGCGTACAGGCACTCATTCATGACCTCATACCGATAGTTCAGGCTGATCACCTACCTCGAAAGCCGTTTCAATACACCCCAAAGCCTGTCCCTCGCCTGACTAGATCCCTCCCCGCCCATTTGCCAGTCCTTTCAACTTCGTTGGGGACAATCCCCCGGTTGATGGATGCACCATCATTGTCAATTTTCCGCCGCGAGCTGCTCGATAAGCCTTTCATTTTAACAGGATTTGCATCAGACTGGCCCGCCATGAATGAGCATCCGTGGCACTCGATCGACTATCTACGTTCTGTCGCGGGGCGAGGCCGGGTGGTGCCAGTGGAGGTAGGGAAAGATTATCGGGCTGATGATTGGACACAACGAATGATGTCCTGGGATGATTTCCTGGATGTCCTCGAGGACCCGACTCGTTCGCAGACGGTCCTATATATGGCACAGCACAACCTCCTTTCTCAATTTCCCGCATTACGAGAGGACATTCTTATCCCAGACTATGTTTTTAGTGCCCCTCAAGCACCAGCCACATATCCCTTTTACAGACCGCCGAACAATGATGAAGAGCTGTCCCTGAACGCGTGGCTCGGTCCTGGAGGAACCATATCACCCGCGCACACGGTATGTCCTATTCTTGCGCTGAATTGGGAACTCGTTCTCAGCGTGGCGCCTAGGATCCGTTTTTCAACGTCTACAGTAAGCGCCCTTATCCTAGTATTCTGACCCTCGTCCCCTGCGTGCATTCCCGGGCTCATATGGCCAAAGCTCAGGTCGTCGGACGTAAGACAATCTGGCTGGCGCCACCTACATCGAGCATCACAAATGCTATGTATCCATTTCCTCCGCCATCAGGAGTATCAGATACGGAACGCACACGCAACCCGGCCGCGAATTCACTAGCGCCCTCCATGACCAATACGGCGCAGGTTGACGTATTCTCCAATCAGAATAAGGACAAGTTCCCCTTATTCTGGAGGGATGCCGTACCTGAAGCATTGAGCGCGACAATTGAACCGGGCGATGTCTTATTCTTTCCGCCAGGTTGGTGGCATGCCATGAAAAGCGAGGAGACGAGTCTCTCTGTATCGATATGGTTTTGATACCGTACTCTACCTGATAGTTACGATGGGCTAATAAGCATCAGGACTGTTGGCCACCGGTGTGTTAAGTTTAAGAGGGACTCACCAGTTAGATATCGACCTCTGATCGCCGTCATGCCCATCAGTTTATCACGGTGTTACACGACGACAATCAAAAAAATTAATCTGAACACGGCTCCCTAACTTCGGTGGCGAAGAGATCACGTGGTTCACCATTAGTGGTAATTGAAAGCGGAACATCATCAGACACTCATTCGGTGTCGCCAACCTCAATAAAGGCAGTCCTTTCACCACTCGTCACGGTCATTGTCGACGTGTAACATCTTTTCTTTCTCGGAAGTAGAATGGCAGCGCGAGATAAAGGCGTAGGAAGCCATACTCGCCCATCACATGCAGCCGTCCAGTCCGCCAACACCTTGACGTACACCTTGAATGTTGGCTGACGTTCCTGGCAGGAGTGCATATGACCATCTCTTCCACTCCGGCTTAAGCCTCTCCAAGATAAAGGAAGCCGCTCTCGGAGGGAGGTTGTTCGACGTAATGGTCGATTTGGCATCAACAGGCGTCCCAGGTCGCAGTCTGGCATGGAAGGTAAGTATTCCATTATTCTCCTTCCCTTCTTTGATCTATCGTCCACTGAGGCTTCGATATACAGATCTTTCTTACTCCGGTTGATCCCATTTACCCTCAGTCCGAACTTCCCCCAGATCCGACGGCATACAGGCACAGTCTGAGCGAATCGCGCCAGCAGTTTACGACGGTTCTGCTTGAGAAAATGCGTGCCCCGGACGGAAGCTACGAAGATGGGTTTGCCGTACCCGGCGGCGAGAAGTTACCTGTGCGTACATCGCAACCTGGAAACTTAGAGCGAAACAATCCGCTTAGCCTACATGATGAGGTTCGTGCACCATTTGATCACCCCGATGATAGCGTTGTGGGAATTTTGACTATTTTCGTTCCCGGTCTACTGCAGAATCCATGGAAAGAGTGGTTTGCAGCAGTCGAGCTTCGTAAGACAATCGCTCAAGACGTGGAGCGTACGTGAGTCCCATTAAGTCCACCTCACACATACCTTTCTTCCGCTCACATTTCATAATCCCGTCCCCTTTCAACCTCACCCGATATCCAGCTTTCCGGACATTGGATATTACCGCTCGCCTGTGGTTCAATCCCAGCTTGCTTCGATACTCTATCTCTATGCCGTGATGCACCCGGATGTCGGCTACCGACAAGGCATGCACGAACTCCTTGCGCCCCTGTATTATGCTGTGGACTATGACTCGCTACCGGATACGCTTGACCAGGACGACCTCATCGAATTTTGCGCACGAAAATGGGTCGCAGCTGATGCATGGGCTCTTTTCGACCGCATCATGATAGGCGCAGGGCAATGGTTTGAGTGGCGTGACGCGCCACAACGGCCAGTACCAGCAGTGGCTGGCCTTGTGCACCTGAATGGGCATGGTGGCATAGAGCCCTATGTTACCCCGATCCTTCAGGCATGCAACCGTGTACAGAAGGAATTGCTTAAGATCGTTGATCCCACACTGTGGGGGCGGATGCAGGCAGAAGAAATAGAGCCCCAGATGTATGGAATGTGAGCCTTTCTCGTCGTCCAAACTTCCAATGATGACTGACGAATAAGCTGATGGGATGCATAGTCGATGGTTACGTGTATTGTTCACAAGGGAATTTACCATGCACGACGCCATGGTGTTGTGGGACGGAATATTCGCGGTGGACCCCACATTAGAGATCGCGCTCTGGATATGCGTGGCCATGCTTATCCGGATACGGAATCAATGTGCGCTATTCGTTTAATTGTTGGCATAAGCTCACAAAATACGCAGTGATACCTTCTGACTACAGTGGACAACTGACTCACCTGCTTCGCTACTCCTCCAACTTACCCGTGGAATCTATGCCTTCGACAGCACCTCATCACGCAGCACTACTTTTACGTCAAGCCTTGATACTTCAAATGTCGCCCACAGCAGCTGTCGGCGCGTCTATAATTTTGGAGAATCGCAACCTACTCAATATCCCCATCGAAGTGCCTGAGCTGCCACCCCCAGCCTCCCGTAGGAGAGGCGAACGCCTAGGTGGACGACGAAAGAGTGTATCTGAAACCCGGTCAGCCCCACCGGACTCGGGACACAGTAATCGTGGATCAATAGGGCGGGCAGCCAACGGGCAGTTGAACTTGCCCGAATTTGCGAAGGGCTTGCTAGACCGTGGAGAAGCACTGGGCATCAACAAAACGTTCATGAATGCTGTGTCCGAAATAAAGGTATGTCTTGTGCATCTCTTTGACATGGCAGCTGACGATTTTTCAATGGTAGAGAAATCTTCCTGATCTTGCGGCGAACCTCGTACGCGTGCCACCAACAAATGAGGCAGCATACACGGCGTACCCACTTATGGATGAACGTCCCCCAGAAGAACGTCCGCCATGGGAGCCGCGCACGCGCTTTGAAGTGGAACGCGACGCCGCTCAACTACGTGCGGCTCAGTGCACGCTTGGCGCTTCTGTCAGTTGGATCGTGGATACGCTGCTCCTCGACGAAGACCCCGACCTGCCCGAAGAGCGCGCCAAAAAGGTGAAGGAGAGTAAGCGCGAGGCGCTAGAGGCGCTGTCGTATGTACGCGACGTCCTCCTTAGTGGGAGCACAGACATTGACGAGGAGAGGCTGATGAGCGAGGAAGAATTCAAGAAACGGCGAAAGGCGCAGCAAGAGAAACAAGAACAGGCCGCCGCGTCAACAGATGAGCCAACGTCGTCCTTCGATAAGACAGTTATCTCACCCCCTCCAGTATCAAGACCAGCAGCGCACATACAAGGCACAAATGCACCACGGCCGAGGACAATCGCCTCACATTCGGTATTACCGCCATTGCCTTCGTCTTTCGACTCGCCCCGCCTAAGCGTGTCGAAGGGTTCGAGGGCGTCTACATCTGTTGTGACACCTCCCAGTCAAGAGGGAAAGCCACATGCGCCGTGGAACTACACCCGGTCACGCTTTTCGTCTTCACCGAGCGGCTTTTCTGCGGAGGTGCCGTCTTTGGCTCCGTTACCAAGGGCATCAACTGTATTAACACCACCTGTGGTGGTGGCGCAGAGTTCGCCATCTAGTCAGACACCGCCATCACGTCTTCATGACCCATTAGGTGTACTACCGTAGAGTATTACTGTAGCTATTATACGATGTACGGAGAGAGGTACGGGTGAATTACACGGATTCTGATTGGTCAGAGACCAAGGAAGCGCCCTCTTCCGGGTGATTTAGCCACTCCGAAGCCGACAGGGTTCTTCCTCTCCTCTTCCTCCGAACGACGTACTCGCCCATCTGCCAACACTTCCGTCAAATGTTCAGAAAAACACTTTCAAGGACATTTCCTCAGGGTCGCGCCTTTCACTCTTCCACCCCCGCGCGTAGAGTCGTAGCGACCAACCCTGTCAAGGCCCAGGAGGTCAAGGTCGGTATCCAACCCATCTATATATTGAGCTTCGGTGGTTGATGTGTTGTCGGGCATATGGCAGTCATGGTCTTCCGGGAAATATCCACTCATTGAACATGAATATGATGCCATTGTCGTGTGAGTCGTTCTCCAACCTTTTTTATATGTCCTGCGTTAAGCGTGACGCGTCTCTGATCACGTCTCTAATGTGTTTACCAGCGGTGCTGGGGGTGCAGGTCTACGGGCTGCTTTTGGTCTCGCAGAGGCGGGCTTCAACACTGCCTGTATCACCAAACTGTTCCCAACTAGAAGCCACACAGTCGCAGCTCAGGTCGGTTTCCAGTCACCTGCTCGCTCATTCACGCTCACCCGTTTGCTTATTATTATGGACAGGGCGGTATCAACGCTGCTCTTGGGGTGCGTATACCTCACTTAATATGCAGGAGCTCTTCTACTCACTTCTTTCAAGAACATGACTGAGGACGACTGGCGTTGGCACATGTACGACACTGTGAGACCAACTTTAAGATGAATCCACCAATTCGCCACGTGCATTGACTCATTGTTCCAGGTCAAAGGTTCGGATTGGCTCGGTGACCAGGACGCAATTCACTATATGACCCGCGAGGCCCCGAGTACGGTCATTGAGGTGGATCGCCCCTCCTCACATTCTTACATTCTCTAAGCACTGTCCCGTCTTTTTCTTCTAGCTCGAGCACTTCGGCGTGCCATTTTCTCGTACCAAGGAAGGCAAAATCTATCAGCGTGCCTTCGGCGGTCAGTCACTCAAATACGGGAAGGGTGGACAGGCTTACCGTTGCGCCGCGGCGGCTGATCGTACTGGTCATGCACTACTACACACCCTCTATGGCCAATCCTTGCGTCACAATACCAACTTTTTCATCGAATACTTTGCGCTCGATCTCATAATGCAAGATGGCGAGTGCGTCGGCGTAATTGCGCTCAACATGGAAGATGGTACCCTCCACCGATTCCGTGCGCACAAGACAGTACTCGCAACTGGTGGTTATGGGCGGGCGTACTTCAGTTGCACGAGCGCGCATACGTGCTCTGGCGATGGTAATGCGATGGTTGCCCGTGCAGGCTTGCCATTGCAAGATCTTGAGTTCGTGCAATTTCATCCGACTGGCATTTATGGTGCAGGATGCTTGATCACTGAGGGTAAGCAAGCCATGCGATCTCTCTCTATTTTTGGCTCAGCAGAATGAAGGTTCTCGTGGCGAGGGGGGCTACCTCCTTAACTCAGAAGGTGAACGCTTTATGGAGCGCTACGCACCTACTGCGAAGGACCTTGCGTCGCGCGACGTTGTCTCGCGTTCAATGACCATTGAGATCCGCGAGGGCCGTGGTGTTGGCCCAGAGAGGGACCATATTTACCTCCAATTGAGTCACTTACCCCCTGAGGTTCTGCGCGAGCGCCTCCCTGGTATCTCCGAGACTGCTGCCATCTTCTCAGGCGTCGATGTCACGAAGGAGCCGATTCCTGTGTTACCCACCGTTCACTACAACAGTATGTGTCCAACTTGCAAAGAAGTCTCCTCCTAACAACTACCTGTAGTGGGCGGTGTCCCCACCCGGTATACGGGTGAGGTGATCACCATCGATAAGGATGGAAAGGACAATATTGTTCCAGGCTTATACGCCGCGGGTGAAGCTGCTTGCGTTTCCGTTCACGGAGCAAACCGTCTTGGTGCTAACTCGCTACTCGACATCGTTGTCTTCGGACGTGCGTGTGCTCACCACATCAAGGACACTCTCACCCCCGGAAAGGCTCACAAGGCCATCCCTGAGGACGCTGGCCTTGAAAGTATTGCATTCCTCGACCAGATTCGCAATGCGGATGGCCCGGAGCCGACGGCGAAGATCAGGCTCGCAATGCAGAAGGCGATGCAATCAGATGCAGCCGTGTTCCGCACTCAGAGCACCCTCGATGAGGGTGTGGCGAAAATTCGTGATATCTACAAGAGCTTTGATAAAGTTGGAATCAAGGACCGAAGCATGATCTGGAACTCGTGCGTCTCCATTATTCTTCCATGGTGCGTGATAGCTGACAGCAACGACGCCACAGAGATCTAGTTGAAACTCTCGAATTACGGAACATCCTTCAGAACGCTGTCCAGACTATCACTGCTGCGGCCGCCCGCAAAGAATCACGTGGAGCTCATGCCCGGGAGGACTACCCCGAAGTAAGCCGTCATGTGTATTCGTTCGCTGACCCGTAGATCTGACGTGGCTGTGCAAAGCGTGATGACGAGAATTGGATGAAACACACACTGACGTGGCAGCACGACGCTGCTTCGCCAGACGTTGACATCAAATACCGAGGGGTAATTGCGAACACGCTCGATGAAAATGAGTGCAAACCCGTACCACCGTTCAAGCGTGTCTATTGAAAAGGAAAACAGAATAACACATGGGCGCGATGTTCGGCTCCCTCCTCTGCCATTGTAGTACTCCTATATCACTCGTTATCTCGTATCGCGAAATGATGAGAGTATTTTGTTTCAAAACAACCCAAACGGATCAGGGCTCGATTTCATGTATCCCCTTTTCGAGTTGCCCGCGAAATATTCATGTCTGTCAGCTTTCCCTCATTTTTCCAGAAATCCCGCGTTCGTACATGTCTGGGCTTTTGCGTTATGCTACGGAGATACTTCGTGGTGCCATCGACTTCGACAACACTCGGGGATAAACGCATCGATAAACCTTCATCATATATCCCGCCAATCCTTGATGTTCTCGACGCGTTGGTTCTCGATACGTTAGGGCAAACCCAGGAGGTTCATATCTACTGATCAGAGTTGCTGCTGCGAGGGCTACCTTCCTTTTTTTCAAAGAGAAAATAACCATACAGGAGGCGTATGTCGAGTTTCACCGACCGACCGAACCGAACACTGACCAGGGTTTATAAGCCAAAAAGTTGATATTTGATATTCGACATCGCTTATCCCGTTCCGTAAGTTCGCGCTCATGGGGCTTGCACCTCGACCCCCCGATATAGTGTAATGTCAACATGCCCACAAGAGCTGATTGCAGTGCTGTAACCCCTTTTTTTGCCGGCAGGCTTTGTTGTGCAGGCCCCCGCGGGAATGCTGTGCGCACCACAGCCTACAGTGTAGTTGTTGCTAGGTGTACGCCGAAGCATATCTTCGGGATAATCAAAAGATGGTTCAGATGAACAAGGTTTCCACTCAAACCCCTTTTTTTAAAGGAGAGGTGGAGGGACACTTAACGAAACATACGGCCCTACACTAGCAAATAGTAGACACGGTAGAGGTCCGTACCAAATCCAAATCTTAAATGAATAATCCACCAGGCAGGGCATACCTGTTGCAGAGTTGCCACCCTGCACAAGTACTTGGCATCAGCGAGGTGGGGTTGGGCTTATGTTATTAATTATTATTATTTGCCACCATCACAGCCCAGCCTTTTCGACCTTTGTCATACCTATTTGCCGAGCGTGTTTCCATTCTATTCATCAGTGACGCATGCTTGTAGAGTGGCCGTCTGATGTCAAGTAATTCCGAGTCGCGCCACTCACCCCCCAGACGAAGCACGAAACGGTGATAAAAAAAATTCTGAGGGGCATCTACCAAACCAAGTTGAGATGAATACGAAAGCGTCGAACACAACCTGCTAGTATCAAAAAAATAACCCGACCCTTACACATTGGAAACCATGCTCGAAGAAAGGTTCATGACAATGGTTCATCAAAAGCGAACCGGTAGTACAACGATTCTGGGAAGTATCGAGCACGAGCCGTGCGCCCACCAAAGAACCGTCCGTCGAGTTCGCGCACCGTCTTCCATGCGCCCGCGGGGCCAGCGAATAGCACGAAGATGCGCACTGCATCTGCGTCGTCCTGTGGTGGAGGTTGCACAACATGTACAATGACTCGTTCAACCGTACCGTTCTTCGAACATTCGTCACCTTCGAGTGGTCCAGGATCGTCAGCAAGTGACCATAGAATGCGAGGCGGAAAACAGTCACGGACCAACGTCTGATGGAAGGTCTGGATCAGTCGCGTCCTCCAGCCCAACCATGTTCGTAAGCACGATCACCCGGCTCGGTTCGCCGAATCTTTCTGCTTCCGCTTTTGCGCGAGCATCGGCGCCTGCATCGACGATGCGGCCACGACCAGAGCCCATGCCCTTTCCCTTGCCGGTTGAACCCTTGCCGCCTTTTACCTGTTCGACGGAAAGTGCTTGTGCTATACCGCTACCGTCGGCACCGAGACCCTGCCCCTCTTTGTGGCCCCACTTTGCCATTATACGTGCGGCGAAGTCTTGCGGATCAGGACTAGACATCACAATGTAAGGACAGAAGGAGTAGATATAGATTTCATGGAGTATACCGCGCAGAAGGCCCAGGCCCCCTTTCTTCAGGTGCTGGGTCTGACAAATCCCTATCCTCGGCGGGAGGTGCAAGCGCACTAAATCTGGCGGCGATGGCTGCTGCCGCGCTTCGGCTATTGCGCACACGCTCCTCAAAGTCCGGGTTGACATTATCTGCCGACGCAGAACTGGGTGGCGGTGGTTGCAGTGTCGACTGAGGTGTAAATGGGTTATATCCCGACGAGTCCGATGCCGGTTCAGAGGGTTCCCGTTGGTTCTGCGGCGGAGGTGTGGACACTTGCTGGCTCGAGAGAGCAGGGCGTCCCTGGTAAGCTTCTTCACCTGTGCTAGGGGGTGGCTGTAGAAGAGCAGGCTTGGTAAGCGAGGGCGGTGCGCCTTGTGACATTGCAACACGTCGAAGGTAAGCTTCTTCTCCTGTTTCCGCCCTGGCAAGAGGACCTGGAGACCCCGTGGCAACCGGGTAAGCGGCATCAGCAACGATGGGCGCCGAGGTCGAGGACGTAGTCTGTGATGCTGGCTTGAAGTTGGTGGACATGGCTAGGCGGCGCTGATAAGCCTCCTCTCCACTCATATGCACATCAGGTGGAGCAGGCCGAGTGATGGATGTGCTGCCAATGCCGATGCCGTCTTGAGGATATTCGTCATCTTCACGAGACCAACGGTCATCGTGACCCCCAAATCGTCCTTCGCAAAGAGAACTATGAGGTGCGTCAAAAGTGATGACTTCTCGGAGTACGGTACCTGTCTTTCTGGGTCGAGCGTCTTCCGATTCACTTTCGGTGTAATCACTTCGGGAACTACTGCGTCGGAAACGCTTTTGAGCTTCCATGCGGCGAGCTTGAGCAAGACGTTCGATCCTTTCTTCATTCTCCCTATGTTTCCAAACCTTGTATTCATTGTAGTCATTCGGTCGACTCGGGTCGTAAGGTTCGGAAGGATCCCACATTGTGAGTTGCTGTATATTTTTATTCTAGATGGTGTTATTTGTGGAATCGTGCGATAAAGTGACCATGCGCACTTTCTTGTTTTTCTTCCCCCCACCACCTTTGCGTTTCGCGCCTCCTCGAAAGCCGTTGATATCATCGTCTAACACCATGGACGGGGGTTTAACTTTCTTTCCCCACCCTGACTTGTGGCTAGGAGCAGGACCAGAGATAACAGTTGGCCCTGCTGGTGCTGGTGTGGATACGTCGATGAGAGTTGGGGGGGCGACAACGACGGCAGTAGCGGAAATCGTCGTTGAGGGGGCGCCAGTCACGCCAACCTGAGAGAAGGCGGCGAGTGTAACAACATTGGAAGGTTTATTAGTTGGTGGTTTGAGTTTGCGCTTGACGGGTGCAAAGGCAAGGGACGCGGACCATCCTTCGGATTAGGCGGAACAAAAGTTTCAATAATGGTGCTCAAACGGTAGCTTTGGTAGCAGTAAGATTAGGTACCAGCTGTTGCTTTTCCAGAAGCCGCAGGTGCTTCTTGGATCGCAGCGTCCATTTCATCGGTAGTCTGTGCCGGCTCTGCCTGGGTTGTTGAAGCGGAGGCGGCAGGGACTTCTTGTTGGTTTGAAGGTGTAGGGTTTGGTTGTTCTGGTTGATTGGAAGAGAGAAAGGGCGAAGCGGAAGAGAATTGAATGCCTCCATAGAGGCCACCTGCTCTGCTGGACATGATGTCAGTAGTGCTAATGGCTAATGTGTGGAAAGGGAAAAGTTATGACGGGTGCCTCTCGGTAATCACTTATTTTCAAACTCAGTTATTGATAAACTAATAATAGTAATAGTAAACTAATTATTCGACGAGCTAGCGAAGTGCCCGTAGAGTCTGTATAATAACGCTGTAATCATCTTCTACCCATCTCCTACCTTTCTTCTCCCGTAGCCATCTCCGGCTGTACCTTCTAATCGTCTTCTCATGGATTTCCTCTGCCGTATTCTCCAGGATGGGAGAGATGGCCTCCGTAAGTTCCGAGAGGCACTGCGGTGTTATCGGAACCGTTGGCATGTCACACCATTCTTCATCGCTGCTCGAACTGTCGGATCCCTCGTCTCGATCAAGACTGGGAATAATGAAATCAAGAGGAACGGAACATCCCAGGTGACGCCGAAGCTTGGACAAATTTCTACGGCGAATTTCCTCGACGTCAGTCGACTTTCGTGGTGACATGATCGATGATATTGTGGAGGTTGCCGGACTCTCGTCATTATGAGCCCCGCGTTTATGTCTCGAAGTCTCGTGAATAACTGGGACGGAATTTGGCACTTTTGGAAGAGGACGGACAGAACTGCAGAAAGAAATCATCAGGGATACAAAAAGACCTCAAGACACGAAGACGGACCATGAATGGGGTGGATGTTTGGGTGTGGGTAATGACAGGGTTGAGGATGATGACAGAAGGCTCGAGGATGACGAACTCGGCATTGATAAAGAAGACGCTGGGGGTGAAGCCGGTGAAGCATAGGTTGGGGGGACAGGAAGACGTCTTGGCGACCTGGGCGAGCTTCCATTTTGGGACAACTCGAAGCGACTCGGTGAGGATGTAGAAAATGAAGCAGAGCGGTCGGCGGGAGATTGTGGGCATGAGTAGCCCGAACCTATAGATACACTTGCAATATGTTGCTGAAAGTACTGAGTTTCGAGAGTAGGCTTGGAGGACGTGACATCGAATTTCCTGGGAGGATCTTGCATGGCCGAGGTACAGTGGGAAATGGCTGGAAAGTTGGGGAGGGTATCGTTGTCGGTCGGATTACACGAGACAGGGAACGTTTTTAATGTGCAGGTGACGATGAGCAAATAGCAATTGATGGCTGTTCCAGTAGAGATGATGCATTTAGCGAGGGAGTCATTGAACTGAGGCTTAAACGAGCTCGGCAACGGTGTCGAATCTGCATCAGCTGCATCTTTGGAATCGGTTTTTGGTTCAAGTTACGGCGATCGCTCCGGAGACGACTCGGAGACAAGGTGGAAACACCCCACGAACGTTTCCGAATTGCGATATTATACTCTACAAGCAACGGAGATCCTAATAGCTGCTGCTGGCATACAGTCACTGCCAGTGGCAGTTGTTGTCGGCGAGACTGCATGTAGCCAGATGGGCCATGATTGGGTCAATCCTTCAGGGTCGGGTGATCAACTGTAACCCGTATCTAGTCAGGCTGTGTGCGTGCTTGTCCGAGCCTGAGTCTGAAGGTGTTGAACGTTGAACGCTTTCGTTTCAGCCGCGCAGCTCTAGCAATATGCGGCAGCAGTACTGCGCTGAGGTGGGTACCATGGCTACCCGCCTACACTTCCGTCTGGCTGCCCTGTTTCTCCCCATCACGCCACGAGCCGGGTCCCGTTTAGCCCAGTGATAGCCAGAGCCAGTTTAAATTGTTAAGGCTAACACTCAAGTCACCACAGCCCCGAGGACACCCAACTTGAAACGTCCGACCACTCTCTTGGGTCGCTGTCTAGAGTACTCACTGGCACGTATTAAGCGCGTGGGATGCCTGTGCTGTATTCGATCTCTTGCTACACTTTCTGATCCGAAGTGGGTGGGTGGCCCAGACAATATTAATATCCCCATATTCAAGTAAAACTGGACCGTGACCCCTGTCTCAGTATCCCCGTCTTCTGAGGTCTCATTACAGCCGCCAAATCCTATGGACGCCGTGACAGCAGGTTTCCCCTGGACGGCGCTAGCTTTGCCAATTTATCACGGATCACATCACACCATCCCTGTCTCCGACCGAGGGGGGATATGGCCAGAGACAAGTAACTTAGACCCGATGGGTGACTCGGTTGACATGGTGGTGCCTGGATGATGCTGTACGTACCTCTTAAAGTCCCTGGAGTGATCACACCTCTCACCCGATGGGTGCCTCATCTTACAACCAACCCCTGTTTGTTAAGGGCCACAGAGCTGTCTGTGACAGAGGAAACCACTTTGACCATAAACGGAAGCATCATTCATCATTCGTTGTGATCAGTTTCTTCGACTCGGCTCGGATGATTTAGAGCGTCCTCAATCACCGTCCATATTCTCAATCGGATCTTGGCTCCAACCCGTTGCAGTCTCAAGCCAAGTTTGGTAGTGCTTTTTTATGGCGAATGAGGCCAGAGATATGCCGGTCGGCTAAGTGTAGATCGCAACGGACATGACGTGTTTGAATTGCGTAGAGTTGGCGGGCCAGGGGAGAGGATGGGCATTAGTGTTAGTGTGGAACTTCCGATAGATGTGCAAGGCAGTGCAGGAAATTACTTTGGATGGGTAATGAGACGAAACATGGTTATTCAGCCACTGGCGCAAGGACAGTATTTCTGGGGAGTATAAAACTCAATGGTCATGCGATGCCAGACTGTAACCCCCAACCACAGAGATGACTACAAAGAATGAGGATATCAACGTAATTCCGCCCCACGCGAACGGTGACACAAGGGAGGGAAACGATCACCACAATGACCGGTCGCCAAAGTATCTCCCTCGTGCCGCTGCACTGAGGACATGAACAGCAAACTCGCCAGCATCCACCATGGCCCATCCGTCATGCATGTCTTTCCGTGTGTTCCGCGGGAGCTGGAGGGGCGGGTCCATGGATAACAACTGTACAAAGCATGAGTCTGGACAGGTGTTGACCACTAGAGGCTCGTCACACACCGTCTTTCGGACGAGCCGTACTACGGACTCAATCGATCCGCGCTTCTCCGTCCCTTCTTTGACCTGCGCAAGACATATATAAACCATGACGTGGCAGGGGATAACTGAAGCTAGGGTCGCACCTGAGCCAAAACGATCCAGTTCCATAAATTCCCAGGTTCGAGAAGGCCTTCACCCGCGTACGTTGCCCCACGTTTGCGACGTCCTCTCGGAGTGGATATGGGAAGTGGAGGGCCTGGCGGTTGCGGGATAGGGTCGCACACCAGCAATTTGGAGGGTTCGAGGTATGGGGATCGGACTAACTGGGCATGAAGGTCATGCAATACAGCAGGTACACCAGGTGGAAGAGGGAGCGGTGTTTGTTCTGGGGAGACGGTTTTTGGGGTGAACGATGTTTCCGAGGAATCGACGAACCATGGCACTCGAGAAGGTGAAGAAGTAGCGAGTGAGGCGACTGAAGAGAACCTTGCGGCTGCGCGCTGCCACATGATACTAGTACTCTGGAAAGAAATTGGGCTGAAATTGGATGAATCTGTCTGACTCATACTTCCGACGTGCGATGGCTACTGCTATATATATCATCAATTCCTCACAACTGAACTAGTTCAGCGAATCCATGTCATATCCCGCGATAATTAAAGCTGTCGGCATCAACGAGACTGGTGGCGTCGAGGTCATTCAGAACATTGAGTTACCCTTTCCACAAGTAAAGCCAACCGACCTTCTCGTAAAGGTGCGCCAGCCGTCTTCGTCACCCATTGGTGATTGGACCTGAGTCCCGATACTTTCTTGCCAGGTTGAGTGGGCTGGAGTCAACTTCATCGATACTTATTTCAGGTATTGTACCCTAGGATCACTTCCACTTGCTTGCTGCATAGTACACACTCAAGGTCTGGCCTCTATCCGATCCAACAACGCCCGCTTCCTATTGCTAAGGAAGTATCTGGAATCATTTTGGAGCTGCCCTCGGACCGGTCTGTCCTCGAGAGCTCAGATTTCAAGAGTCGTGGTTTTAGGAAAGGGGGACGTGTTGCGATCGTAAGTTCTTCCCGTATTCGCTTCTAGTACTCACTTGACGTCTATCCTCGTTAGGATTGTCTGGGCTCTCTCCAGGAGTATGTTGCAGTTGACTGGAACACGACCGTCTATGCCGTACCAGACGAGATCCCTACCCGTCTCGCTGCCGCCGCACTCATGCAGGGCATCACAACTCTCGCACAAACGACTGAGGCTTATTATGTGGATAAGGGAGACACCGTCTTTATCCACACTGTGGCCGGTGGTGTTGGGCTACTGCACGCTCAGTTAGCCAAGGCCCGCGGCGCTACCGTAATCGGCACCACTTCCACTCCAGAAAAGGCAGCGCTTGCGAAGGCACATGGAGCTGACCATGTCATCCTTTACAAACAAGAGAATACAGTCGAACGCGTGCTTGAGCTCACGAATGGTCAAGGTGTGAACGTGATTTATGACGGCGTTGGGAGAGTAACGTGGGTACAGCCTCCGCGACTTAAGCCCTACTGACAGACCACAGGTTCGACGACGACTTTAAGATGATCAAGCGTAAAGGGACCATCGTGTCCTTTGGTAATGCATCTGGCCCGGTTGAACCCGTGAACCTGTTCAAACTTGTCGAGAAGAATGTCAAACTACTCCGGCCCTCGTGGGTTCCTTGCGTTTCCCACGTTGCATACCGTCTTACACGACCGCGCTGCGTGGTTCTAGGGTGGTCAATTATACAGTGACGCTCGAAGAACGCAACCGTTACGGAACAGAGCTTTGGAGTTTGGTGTCCAGTGGGACCTTGAGGATCAACATACACGCTGAGTATTCATTTACAGCCGAAGGCGTACGTCAGGCACACACCGATCTCACGACGGGTAAAACCACTGGAAAACTTTTGATTAAGGTCGCCGACTAGCTGGATTCCTAACACGAGGCTTAAATGAGGCATCAGTTTTGCATCATGTACGTATCAACACCCCTGAAATGCAGTGACCTAGCGTGTTCTCTTCCTCGAGGGTGGTATGAGAGTGCCGTATCAGTGGCTGCTCGTTTACTACTTTCTGCCTGCTTGCGAGGGATGTCCCCTATGCCCATATGGGGAGCCTCGTGGTTAGTGCGTGTCGATGACATTCGTTGCTTATAGCTTCCAGAATCTCTGCAAGCTTCTTCACAATCGTCATGTCTCTACTTCCCGTTGCCGTCGTCGTCGTCGCCTTTTTCGTCCTTTTCAGAATACTGGGTGGGAAACCAGAGAAGGCCGCACCGTCACAGCCACTGCAATCTCCCAAATCCCACCAGCCCCCTCAAACCCCCCCACGCAGGCGCAGCTCGGAATCGAGCTTGCGACCTGCCAGTGTTCCAATTGACGGACTGGCATCTTTTCACTTTGTCGAGGGCAATCCCTATGCCAGGCCTAGTAGACCCAGAACACCACCCAGACGTCATCCCTGCCGTGTCTGTGGAATACCCGCCACCAAGCGTTGTATTCACTGTAAATCGGCGTATTACTGCTCGAAAGAGCACAGCACACAGGTAAGTCTCCGCGCTTGGAACCGAAAAAGCATGTATCTGATGCTGCGATACCACGCTCTGAAGGACTGGCGGATGCACAAACCGCACTGTTTACCCAGCCTGTCCCGCAGTCGTTCACCCTCGAGGACGCGCCCCCTTCCAGACGCCGCCGAGCGCGCGCGGGGCCTTCGCCCAGGCGACACTATCACTGTTGCAGCGTACTTCTTCGGCGTCGATGCCGATGAGCCACGCATCGTCCAAGTCACCTGTACGCTGAATGAACCCGAAGAAGAAGGTTACATGTGGCACAGCCCGAATTTCAAGGAATATGCCAAGTGGCCCGCGCTAGGATACGTTGGGGTGCGACGTGCGACGCCTACACCAGATGCACCGTTACTCCCAAATTCGTTGTCGTTGTTCTTCCATGAGTTTGGACTCCACGATGACCAACGCCCTAATCGATGCGTCGAGAAGCTAGTCGGCGGGCCCGGCCAAGCGCATCAGCAGTGGGTGGGGGACATCATGCTTTTCCGTGACGGGGTTTCCGATAGATACTG
>QFFA01004637.1:0-11852 GCA_003316565.1 Russula foetens | reverse complement strand
CTTCCCCTCCCCACCCTACATCATGTCCAAGCGCGTAGTCAAGCTCATCGTCATCTCGGACTTCGTGAGTCAGCAACCCCCATTGTCCCCACCGCGCGTCATGCATCTCCCGCTCACCCGCTCACTTCTTCGCGTCTACCCCATTCATAGGCATGCCCCTGGTGTTACGTCGCTCACCGCGAGCTTCAGGGTGCCATCGCGCAATGTTCCAACCTTCCCATAACTTTCGAAGTCGAATACCGCCCATTCCTACTTCACACCACCACTCCCGCCGAGACCATGGATAAGAATGAGTTCGTCGGGAGAAAGATTGGTCGCGAGAGATGGGAATCATGCAAGCTCATGGCTACGGAACGAGGCGAAGCCGTGGGCATCAATTTGTAAGTGGTTGCAAGGTCATCCATCATTCGTTTCCTGTCCACTTGGTCCCCTCGTCCTTGGTCCCAGTGCAGTGCCTCGTCGCCAAAGGGCATGTCTGTGCGATTCCGCTGCGCTTCTCCTCATAACCCGAGTCTGAGTTCTCTGTCCTCAAATCCCAACTGTCCGGTTTACTGCATTTCCTGGGATTCATCATCTGTGAACTTCGGTTACCCATATACTAATACTCCCCTCTTCGTCAGTTCCTTCACTGGCCCTGTCTGTTTGACCACTCCGGCACATCGGCTCATGACCAAAGCATATGAGATTGGTGGTCATTCGGCTCAGTGTGCCCTCATCACACCAATCTTTCGCGCATATTACGAAGACGACCTCGACATCTGCGACCCTGAGGTTCTTGCAGACGCGGCCGAGCAAGCGAATGTCATGTCCAGAGCTGAGGTGAGTGTCCCGAAAGATCCTCCATTTTACTTTCTTCGGAGGGGCGCCGCGTTCTACACTGATCTGGAAGGATTCTGGTCGCTGAGTTGAATCTCTATTCCCTTAGGCAATAAGCTTCCTGAAATCGGACGAATGCCTGGCCAAGGTGAACCATCAGGTGGCCGAGGCGCGTGCGAAAGGTGTAACAGGCGTTCCATTCACGATCATCGATGGGAAATGGGCCGTCAGTGGTGGGCAGTCGGCGCCTGTATTCGTAAAGGTGCGTGCTTATTTCGAAGGATTCTGATTCGTTCAGGGTGAGTCATTGTCCGCCACAGATATTCAGCAAGCTGGCGGAAACGCCAGCATCACCACCGTCACAATCGAGCACACCTGTACCCGCCCCTGCTGTCGCAGTGGCGTGATGACTCGCTTATCGTGTTTCTCTACCTCCGTTTCTGCATGTCCCATCCCGCTAACCGATTTATTGGAGCCGTCGATATCCACATCACAGTTGTTTCACGTGACCGGTATCCTATTCCCTCTCGCTTTTCTTCCCTGTCATTATCAACCTTTTTTTCTTTGTGTCACTTTTTTTTTTCTTTTATTTTTGACCAGCGATGTCACTTCTATGTATTTGGGGGAGGAGTTGTGATGCAAAGGCCACCATTTGTATCTCCCATCACTCCGGCGCGTGAGGACTTTGTAATTGTGTGCACGTGACTCGCTTTGTTTGTCATCCGTCATCAAACGTTTCCGCGGCTGGCCGTTGAAACCCGCTACTCGTCGCATCTCGCATCGTCCTGGTTGGCGTGCATTGACCGGGCGTGTGAACAACGGAATTGGGTTGTGACAGGCGTTTGACCAGTGAGGGAGTGAGTGCCAACGGTGCTGATGCTGGTGCTGGCTAGAGACTAAAGCGGCGGGGAGTTATAACTTGAATAAACTATTCTTTCGATATGCGGTCACTCTTCTCGCCCTTCTGCCAACACGGCGCTTCTTTCAGGGTCAGCGACCGTCAAAGAAGGTCCTTCGGCCCCCGGATGTCAACGTCACGTCCGTCTCCATAATCGGATCCGTCCGTGATGATTTCCTGTGAAATTGGGGTGTGCACGCCGATGGGGCGCTCGGCAGTGTCCAGACTCGGACATCCAATTGCCGCATACGTACTCTGTGCTGCAGACATGAGGTCTTCAGGCTAGCTTTTTGACCTTCGACTCTCCTTTGTTATCCTCCTACCAAAACGTGATGTCCTCCGAGTTTCGATTCCCATGCAGACAACATCGGCATCGCAATTTCGCCCCGTCTTTGACACTGTCGTAGTCGAGTACACCCGGACGACGGGGAGGGACATCAACGTGGATCCGCTCACAGCCAATCTCCCAGAGGATATTTTGCTTACCTTCTCCCACAGTGCGGGGTCCTTGGGAACGGCACTGGTCTTGTACGCGCTAGGTTTCGAGCTCTGTTCTTAGGTGTTTTCGACTCTTATGCAAATATGATCATAGCTGGAATCGGCCTCCTACCACTACTCACAGTCTGTGACGCTGGCACAAAAAGTCGACGGAATGTACGGCTTGCTCTCCACAACTTCGTGTCGTGATGCTTATTTCAATGATATAGGTTTTGATGATGGGTGTTATATTGTCACCCAGATAATTCGGCGTTATTTTCCAGGGAGCATTCGGCTGGCGCTAAATGAGCTGCAGGGGCTAACTTGGCAAGCGCACGATAATGTGGATTGCGCCGCAGAGACGCAGAAGAAGCCGCCTCGTCGGCCTGTTCTACGTTAATTGCAATGGCCAGACCAGATACCCTGGACTTCGGGGATATTGGGTTTGTTCATTTTTTCCCATCACTCCATCAAGGAATTCTTGACTTCCGATCGTCTGCGGTCTAGGACGCCAACCGTTTCTCGGTTCTCCATCTTCCCCGGAGCCTGCCGATATAAACCCTCGCGCAAAGTTACATTAGCACCCTGCTACAGCTAGATTGTTGACAAAAATGACTTTCGGGGCTTCCCTCTTGCTGGGTCATACGCGGCCCGAAACTAGGTAGATCACGCTCAAGCGTCACAGATCCGAATTGGAACGGAACCCGTCTTTGATCCAGACTTGCCGTATTTCACGGTTTGGGTCGACCTTCGACGACAAACACATTGGAGTTTTTCGATGGAACCGAGATGATCCCCTCCGTCTTACGCTGCGCGTCACATGGCAATATACAAATGCCGCTGACCCTGATTCTGGCACTCCGCTTCTAGCGTACACGGGAGAGGCCGTGTCGGGATTCCTCAGTTCTTACTTGTGCATGGCGCAAGTCGAACAACGTTATATCGTGCATCAAATGGTGGGCAACTTGACGTCGTCAAGCTATTGCTCGACTGGGATGCGGACGTCGGCCACAGTGGACTTTCGGACTTGACACCACTTCATGATCATGAGGCCTCGACATCTCAATGTTGTTCAATAACTTATCAACTGCGGAGCGGATACAAACGTTGGCGATTGGAAGGGAACAGCCTTGTTACGCTACGCATCCCAACACGAGCAACTGATCGTTAAACGGCTATTGCTCGAGTCGGGTGCCGACTTGAACACTCAGGATCGCGCGCGCTCAACACCGTTATATGATGTTTCGATACGTGGTCATCTCTATGTTTTTCAAAAGCTGACCTCCAGTGCGAATATAAACATTCGCAACGACGAGATAAGGACACATGGCCCGTTGGGCTACGCATCCAGACACGAGAGACTTAATGTTGTACAGTTATTACTCGGGTGTGGTGCTGACGTGAACACGCGGGATCACACGGACCCAATACCATACTTCGATACGTCCTTCTTTCGATGTTCCCCGACAATTCATCAACTTTGGTGCGTAGATAAACGCCCGTGATATCTACTACAGCGTGTATCTCAATACGCAAGACCCAATGTTTCGAGTTGGGTGCCAACGCGAACACTCGAGACGCTTGGCGCATGTGGCATGGCGCAGACATAAATGCTCGGGGACTACCTGGGTCGGACACCATCCTCAATATCAATGGCGTTGGGAACCGGACATCGCAAGGTCGCATGATCTCTCTTAGATTTGGGGTCATAATTTGTGGGATGTGCGGGAAATACTACGGGTATTGTCTGCTTTTGTGGTCATGATCCCTAGACCAGCGAATGACCAGTAATTTGGACAAATGACGTAGATCGCCAGTGCTGGGTTGAGATATGGTGAACGCTGAATTGGTGCCACTATCGTCATATCTCGAACTTGATATTTGGCTGTTATACTACCTCAGAAATACCCAATACTCTATGCAGTATGAGGAAGATGCGATTCTTACTGAAAATCGATGAGCAGAACCATCGGTACAAGTGCTGCTGGGCATGCACCTCCCGCCGAAGGGTTAACAACAGTCGGGCGCTCCGGGTCTCGCTTAGATAAAGTTTCATCGATAAAGCTGGGGCAAGGGAAGTTGAGGATGAATGTGGGCCTCAAGATCAAGTCATTTCTGATGGCGTTCGGGCGGGCGCAGTCGCCCTTTGTCTGGTTCGAAAAGCGGTTCGCCACGACCATCAGTGACTCGTAACTTACTGACTGACCATCAGGAAACCTTCTGGCTCCTTGGCGAGCCCTTGATCTACCATTTTGGGCTCGCTTAGGTTCGCTTAGGTTCACTTAGGCTCGCTGAGAGCGTTAAGGAGCCTAGAGGAATCCTGATGACACCCGTCCGCTCGGCTACTTGTATGGACTTGTATAGTACATCTAATCCCATAAGGGGATTGGAGAACAGTGTGGTAGAAATAGAATGCAGCACTGTAGCATTACTGTGGCGAAGGGTAATAATAGAACAATAACCTGTGCTTGCTGTGGAAAACGACAGCGCCCCCTGTCATTTTTTACGGTGCTCTTACTGTGTTTGGACCCGGTGATTCCTTGCTCTGTCGCCATTTTATAGGTACCCTCTTGTCAGACTGACTACAAATTTCTCCCAATCAATCGCCCACGCCCACAATGTCCAGGGAATTGGGCACTCTCGTCATAGTCGTCCTCAAAGCGCAACATCTCATTGACAACCACACTTTTTACAAACAAGATCCCTATTGCAAGCTCTCCCTTAGTGGCGCTAACAAGCAGACACCTGTCGATCCCAAGGGCGGGCAGCACCCTGTCTGGGATGTCGAAATACGCTTTCCCATAGCGAAGGATTCATCGAAGAACAACAGGACGCTCACGATTTCCGTGTTCTCGGAGGAGAAGAAGGAAGACGAACTCCTGGGCGAGGGAACTGTCGATATCACAGATACCCTGAAATCTGGTGAATTCGATGGTACGCCCACTTTCTCTCTTCCCAAGCTGCCATAATCTAAACGTAATGATAGATTGGGTGCCATTGAGTCTGAAGGGGACCCAGCGTGGAGAGGTTTATCTTGAGATGACCTTCTTCGCGGCTGGGCCTGCGCCCCTGACACGACGTCCATCCAAGTTCACGAATCCCAACGAGCGCCTTGCGCGACCTCAGCAACCCGTTGCCCAACGACCGCAGCAAGCGGCATACCAGCCACAGCCTTCGCTTCTTTCCCCTGGGGGCCAGGGACCGCAGGGTTCGAGGATCAACTCACACGAGGGCGCCCGACGGGGGCGCCCAAAAGTCCAGCAGGTACCTCTACCCGGCGCATGGCCAGGGAGATCGGCTCAACAACAACAACCGCAACCTCAGCCTGCGGCACCATCCCACTTCAACAGACGTTCCTCAAAGAGCGAGGATGCCCCGTTACCCCCGCTCCCTCAGGACACGGAGCCGGAGGGAGAGTCCGTGCCATCGATCCTCCGGCCGGGCGGACCTTCGCACCCGGTCATGCACGCCGTGCATGATACGCGAGTGAATTCACCGGACACTCATGCGCAGGAGCGGTACCAAGCAGGGACACCCCCTTTAGCCAACGGGTCCGCGGGCCATCATCACATATCGGCTAGTGACACAAACCCGAATACCTATCCTACTCATCAGAACACTTTACCACCTCACGGCTCACTTGCACCGCAAGCCAACATTCACTCTCCTCCTCCGCAGGCGCAGCCACACGCACATCCGGTCTCTTCATATTCAACACAAGCGACTCTTGAACACATCCGAGTCCCATCAGGCGGATATGCATCTACGCAGCCTTCCCCTCAAGCACAGCCTCAGTTCACACATGCTCCATACAATTCTCAACCACAACTGCCGACACAGCAATGGCATCAGGTTCAAAATGGCCTTCGGCAGCAAGCGCAGTCCCCAGTAGGACATGTGGGGCACGCCACATCCCCCCACCCGCCCGATAGTCATCCCGCTCAGCAATACGTCGCGACTCCTGGCCCCACGTTACCTGGACCTGGTCAACCATATGTCGCGGCTTCCAGCCCTCCGCCGCCCTCTCATTCATACGCCCAGCCTCAGACCGTTTCCCAACAGGCCCTATCACACATTCCGACCCAACAAGGCCCTCCTCCAGTCTCACATGCCCAACCATATGCCGCGGTCCAGAGCCCTGTGTTGTCCGCACGACCATTCGTCGCAAGCCCGAGCCCTGGCCCTTCTGCACCGCCTGTTCAACCATATGTCAATACCTCGAGTCCCATTCCTCCATCTCAACCATACGCACTGTCCCCTGTCCCCTCCGTCCAGCCGTATTCAACACCGGCGAATGCTGTTCACCAAATTCAACCATATGTCTCACCTGCGAGCTTAAACGTATCACCGCGCGTCCAATCCCCCGCCCAACAAATGACACATTCCCCACCTATCCAGTCCTACATCTCGCCTCCGAACCCCGCGTTCCCGCTACCAACGTCCCCTCCCCCCATGCCTCCATACGGCCCGTCATATGCGCCCGCGCACGGCGGCCCCTCATTTCCCGCACCATCCTTCCCTGTACCTCAGGCGACGCCAGACTACTTTGAAACTTCACCCACCTCACCCTTCCCGCTTCACGACGACACGGATTTGCCGGACCCGCACTTGCTCAGGCGCTACCAGACACCCCTCCCTCTTCCGCCGGGCGCCTCCCGCCCCCAAGGTCCCGACCGACATGCGAAAGCGAAACCAAAGCCGTCGCCTCCTGCGGCCGCCGTAGCAAAAGCCACGGCGCCGGCGCCAGTCGTGAACCACACGTGGCGGGACAGAGGCGAGGATGAGAGCGAACGTGCGGCGCGAGAGCTGCAACGTCTGGAAGAGGAGAACGCCCGCGAGCGCCGGGAGCAGGAGGAGCGGGACGCAGAGCTGGCGCGGACGCTCGACTTGCAACTCAACGCGGATGATGCGCCGTAGGATGAAGAGAGAATAGTAGTTCAAATGACAGTCGCTGTATTTTGATATACACGCACGATCTCTTTTTACATACCCTTTCGTTTTTCCGTCGGTGTTCTTCTCCGGTTTCTTGGCGAAAATTTGTACTTTTTTTTTGCTTGGAGAATAACTGAACAACTCTCATAATCTTAAGATGCATTTCAGAGTATCTGCCTTTTGTTCACCTACGGGCAGTGGTCAATCTATATCTTATACAGCAGACCCATCATATCATCTTACTGTACTCAAAATGACGCAATGATCCCAGTCTTTATCATTAATTGCTGTTGGCAGTTTGGTGCATGGACTTCAATTGGTGGCTGTATACAAAACATCGGTGATTTCCGAAGGGTTGGCATTACAGGTCAGTACCGGTCAGTACGTAACCTTGAACAACAAACCTGTCGCTCTACTTTTCTCTGAACATGAAGTACAGAGAGATAGCGGAACACATAGCCAGCCCCAGGAATTTCCCTCCACGAAATATACTTCTCACATATAGTGGGCCATCCTCGCCCTTCGTCTCCTCTGGCCGATAATGGATCAAGTTTGGAAAGGGTTCGTACACCGACTGTGGGGGACACACACGCATCGGACAGACAAGAGAAGGCAGGGCGGGGGAAATGGTGCATCAGCGAAGAACAAGAAAAGAGTCCGAAATGAAATGAGATGACCGACCTCGCGGTATACGCCCTCCAATTTCATTCTCACGAGGCATTTTCCCGACACGCTCCTCACTGCGTCGTCCATCCATGCGGACCACAGCCAAGATCCACGCGGGATCTCCCGCGTCAAATGCTCGCGCACGACGCTCCACGCGCTGCCGTCACTGTGCAGCCGCAGGACGCGCGCGAGACGCTGGAGATGGTTGTGCACGAGGGTGTGGTACAACTTCTTCGCGGCTTCCTCGCGCGTCGACGTCACGACGCAGTGCCCAGGGAGAAAGGCGAACTCGGAGCCAGAACCGGAGCCGGTAGTGGACGCGGCCAACGTTGCTGGGTGCACACGCAGCCCGCCCAGGTCGCGCATGACGAACCCTGTGGGTGTCAGGGTAGAGCGAGAGAGGCGCAGGAGGGTGTTTTGTGGGTGCGCTTCGAAGGCGACGCCGTTATGGAGTAGGGGTGGGATGACGGCCGCCACGAGGAGACGCGAGTACCTGTTTTATATTTACGTTTTGACACGAGGACTCTCAGGCATTGTCAGGGAAGTCAAGAGTGTCGCGAACGTACTCGCGGAAGAATTCAACTCGCCTGTCGTGTGTGTCTAGACCCAAAACGTGCTGCACTGTAGGTATGCCTGCCTGCAATCCTGAATGGCCCGTTTCTAGGAACGCGGCGCATATGATTACCGCCTCGGACTCGGCTGGGATGTACTGCTTCCTGATGACGACCGTGAAGTGTTTGGCGATGTCGGGATCGAGGTTGGCGCCCTCCTCGTCCCGTGCACAGATGGCACTGGCAACCTCTTGCTCGATCGTCAAAATGTCAGGATCGATGGCTAGCCTGGGCACGACGTCCCTCGAAAATCGCGGCCCAAAGTCGGCTGTGAAGTGAGAAATGGTGCGGAGGGCGGAAGATACCCGGATGCCAACAGAGAGTTTCAGCGCGATGTCTGGAGCCCCGGGAAAGATGACTGTTCTGGACCGATCCGGTTCGCGAGTTTAGAGGGGGCTAGATGATTGATGGGACGTACCGGATGCTTGCCTGGCCAAGTGAAGGAATGCTGAACTCGTCGTCCAAAATTTCCACACCCGGAAACTTGGCGCGAATGTTTGCGACTTGAAGATCGTATACAGGCACGATGACGCATCCGTCCCGCTCAGGAAGTGATCTACCCGAAGCACGTGTGGCCAATTCCGTGATGGGACGTATCTCTGACTCAAAGGGCCCTAAAACGTCGAGCCTCGAGCGGGACACGATAGCGAAACGGATCCGTGGGTGTTTCCAGTCCCTGTTTTGTGGGTCTTGATGCGGGAGAGGTGGGACTGCGTGACGAGCCCTGTGCATCTAGCCAATGAAGTATTAACATACGCTGCTTTGAAGAACGAAAACACGCACAGGGTGCGTCGGATGACCCTCGATGATGGACTGCTCCCACTCAATAGCCGAAGAGGACACTGATGGACAAACCGGAGGGTCCTCGTACACCGCCTCTGAAAAAGAAAAAGATAACGTGAGTCCCATGAAAACGCTCAGCGCTGCCTCAACTGAACACCGTACTTTGCCACATGTAGGAGCTTGAAAGTTCCTCCGCAAGGTCAGTGCATATATCACGACCCATCATGAGATTTGCTGCAAATTTTCTCCACCAATGGAGTGGATCTCGGTTCAGCGCCAGAGTAACAGAATCCCCAAGCTGCCATGGGGGAGGTACCAAACAAGAGAGAACGGACTTTTGGAGATCGCACTGGCAAAGATGAGTAAATGGCCCAAAACATGACCCTAACAAATGAGACCATACATTTTCAACTGATGCGACTTCTTTGGACGACGAGAGTTCAAAAATGGAAGGGGTCATGTCAAGCGGATCCAGAAGCCATATCGGCCTTCCGTGCTTTGTGAGCGGCCCAGAGAACACAGGTTCTTGATGTAGGGGAAGGATAGCAAATATGTCCTCAGGGCGCAAGGCTCGCGTGAGGATGGGATGTTCACCCATAACATGTGTGAACAGGACGATACAAACCCCACATGCTTCCTCTGAGTATATCGGGATGTAAAACGCGTGGAGCAATGACTCCGTTACGAAGCTCGCCAAGAGCCGAGAAGTGACGGTGAATGCTGCCCTTTCTGTGTGTTGGAGGTGCGAGGACAGGGCCCATGTGGGAACGGTATGCGAAGACAGGGGTGCAGACTTGCTCGACTTCTCCTTCTCTGGTCTGCCCGTTTCGGGGATTTTCAAAGTCATGGGGGTTCAACGTTCAGCGTTCAGGAACGGCGGAGCTCGGTCAAATCCCCAGTCGGTGGGCCTTGAACTGACTGAAATGAATGGCGAGGTTGTCGGTATTGATGTGTGGAAGGGAAGATAACGTTGCCCGTAAGAAGGGAGGCTTGGGAAGTCGGGGTCGGGGGGAGGATGCTTTAAAATTTCTGTCAATCGCACGTTCCCATTGATTGGCATACCTTTCCATCGCCGCGACACGTTATATACCTGAGATATTTCCCAAGTGTGTGCTATGTGTACGATTAAGATTCAGGTCAAACAGAAGTTGGGCTTGATCGTTTCAGAAGACATCGCGATGCCCGAAATTGTCCCATATCTGATAAGGATAATAATAGGAACCCACGATGTGATCAATGACCAATTATTGGACTGCCCGACCAATGCGACTGCGATTGAGCCGAAATCGTGTAGAATTGGAGGATGGTAACGTACAAGAGTACTGTACTGTACTGTACCTATCACACATGTCAACTCTCCTAGTTGCGACTTGCGACTTGAAGCATAACATTTTCCAGTCTTAGAGGCTGACCTCTGAATTTACAATGCTGTGTTTCTGTTCTGACAGCGACAGCGGGACAAGTTCATAAGCGGTGGCTTTAACACGCTGCTTTATTGGGGGGGGGAAAAAATTAATTGAATTGAACGTTCGTCGGAGTACAGTCCGCCACTCGGCGTTTTTTGCACATAGTCATGGCGGCGCAGTTCTTTCATAGCAAGGGCGTCAAAAGCAGCAAATAACTTCAGAGTACCAGTCGGAGCGTGAGATGGTAGGCATCGAATACGAGGGGGCATATGGTGCATTCCCACATGACGTAACTATCCTCCCACCACTCACATACCTTCGGCAGGGGTAGTAGAATCTTCCCAGCTACTACTGTTACTGCTGCTCCATGGCAGAGACGCTCCTAGCTATCGTCCTGGTCACTTCTTCCTCCAACGGAAGCAGCCTCATATGCCGATGGCCACCCTCGCCGCAAGCCACACCACGCCTGGCACGCCCGCGGCCGTGCTACGACCCCGATCAGTACGCCAATCCATGGCGCTCGGCCAGCTTCAAGGAAGGCGTCCTTGACGACGACGACGGGAATACCCCGCAACCGCCACGGCGTGCGCACGAAGACTGGGAATACATTTGGCAGCGCCCCCGCGCGGCGCGCGATCACTCGCACTCGATGTCGCGCTCGACATCGGTTTCGACGCCCTCGGGGCGTACATCGCCCATCAAAGACGGCAGCGGCGGCGTCGGGGGAAGCGGTAGTGGAGGTGGAAGTGGTGCCGGTGCCGGTGGAGGAGGAGGTGCTGGTGCTGGTGCTGGTGCCGGCGGAGGGGTGATGTACGACGTGGACGTGGACGCGCAGGTGGCGGACGCGCCGCTGCAAGACGAGTACGGCGCGCTGCTCGGGTACTCGGCCGAGTTCTTCGCGGGCTTGCTCCTCCCCAAGCGTGCGCTCTGCCACCAGAAGTTCGCGCTCGCCGTCGACGACCTCTTCTTCATCGGACACCCCGTCTGCGCGGACGACGACGGCACGTGGCGTTTCAAGCGCGAGAAGGACGCGCGTGGCCGCGGCGCGCGAAAGCGCCGCCAATCTGTCTCTATCATGAACATGTCCACGGACGACGTCTCGTCCTCCACCGAGTTCGACTCGCCCGCGCTGGAGGGAAATGGCTCTCCGGCTCTGCCGCCGCCGCTGCCGCTGCCACCTCCGATGTTGCCCTCGTCGTGGCTGGAGACGTTCCATGTTGCGTTTGTCCACGAGGTGCCCGACCCGTCGTCCCAGGCCTCGGG
>QFFA01004634.1:0-13693 GCA_003316565.1 Russula foetens | reverse complement strand
GTGGCGGTGGAGGAGGAGGAGGAGGTGGTGGTGGTGGTGCAGATGGAGGTCCTACTCTTCCCAACGGTGGCGGCGGCGCAGGTACTGCTGGACGACCCACAGGAGGAGGCGGTGGTGGTGGTGGTGCGGGTGGTGCGCTTGTGATAGGGCGAGAAGGTGGCGCAGGTGGTGGCACGGGAGGAGGCGGAGCTATTGGCGCACGCGAAGCCGGAGGTGGTGCACGCACAGGCAACTGAGCAGTGACGATACTGGGCGTGTTCGCAGGAGGGGGGGTGGTGCGCGGGGGAGGTGTGCCTCGAGACGGCGGGAGTAGAGACGGCGCAGGAGGGGGGGTGAATGTTGATGAAGTTGAGTCCTGTTGCGCATGCGCAGGTCGTCGAGGTGCAGGCGGAGGTGGACCCTTCTTCTTCGGTCCTCCGTTGGTTGTGGCGTCATTCTTCTGGGCTTCACGCACGAAAGTTTTGATAAAATCCATGTTCTCCTCAATGACAGCCTCATCAATACCATGTTTCTGGAGGTCGCCAAGGAACGCCAGCCAAGATGGGTCGACGCCAGAGGATGTGAAGCCTTTCTCTGCATCATAGCCCATGTGGGCGACATGGACGAATGATCCTGCCTTCGGCGCCGAAATTAGTGATTTGTCGATCGTGCCTCCCTTGGCCACACTCTTCTTTGGAGGTCCTGATTCGGCCTTGGCTTTCGCTGCGAAAGTCAGACACAGTCGATACAGGTAGGCACAGGACGTACATTTGATCTCCTTACGAGTGGCCACCTGCTTATAAAAATTCCTCGCATCACCCTCGGCGGGGAAGACTATACCAATCATGCATTCCTGTCCCATGGATGTTAGTCGATCGATGTAAAATAGAGAGACTTTGGGACACGCACATCGCCTGGGAAGGAATGAAAGTAGACGCGGTCTTGGTTATACTCGAAGTCTTGATAGATCTCGTGCTCCCAAAGTACACCACGCGGGCTTATGAGGTCGACGAGGGAGAGGAAATGGGCACCCCGGGCACGGTCCGCCGTGAGCACGAGGGCTCCTTGTAAGCCACCGTATGACCACGAGCGCGGATTAGGATAGGCAAAGTAAATTCGAGCGAGAGAAGCGGCCAAAATCTTGGTCGGCGACGGAATGGCCGTCTTGATAAGAGACTTATCGTTGGCCATTAGAGTGGAGGAGGAAGGCATTGCGGTTCAAGAGGTGAAAACAACTGCGGGCTGTGTGGCCTCACCTCGCCTTGTCCCCCCTCTGAATTTCATTTCTCGCACTTTCCACATCCACCGGGGGCACGGCATCTTCCGAGAATTCCGATACCCAGCATTTATAATGACGTCAAATCGTAACTCACGCATAGACCCACCCTCATCATGTCCACTCAACAGCAACAATCATCTGCCCCCTCCCAGGAGCAGACATATTCTATTCAGCCTCACCCAGCTGTTTGTTGCCACATTCACCCTTGAATCGCCCATAAGTCTCACGAATACAATAGAAAACTAATGACCCCGCCGATTTAACTGGACGTCCGCAGTCTGACCGTGGTCTCAACCCACAGACTGGAGTATTCCATGCCCGGGAACCTCACGTCCCCTCTGACGACATTCTGAATCGTCTTGAACAACCCAAGGTATGATCTATGATGGTATCACTCCTGTGCATTCGACCGAATTCGTCGTAGACTCGCGAGGAGCTGCATGCACGCTCGGCTGAGCTGAATAGTGGGAAGTGAGTTTATCCACCTTGGCCGAGAAAGAAGCGTAGACAGTAAGATCCGCCGTATAGTGACGTCGTACAGTATGTTGATGTTGGAGTATAAATAATACTGTGTTGTGTATTGTGAGACTCAGAGAGCAGCGTGACAAGCGTGATGTGACGTAAATGAACGCGTCCTCTCACTCTCAAAGTGTCAGGCCGCGTACGCGCAAGCTCAATTCATCATCTTGGTAGCAAGCATTTACACCCAGCCCATCTTTTCACCCCTACTTCGACTTCGATCTCCTTGTTCCCGTCCCAAATAATTCAAAATGGTAAGCTGTCCTTTATTGCCAGCATTGCGTGCGGATGGCTCATTCATACTTCGACAGTCTATAATGGACCATAACGGTGGATCGGTCATCGCAATGGCCGGTAAAGACTGCGTCGCCATCGCCAGTGATTTGCGTCTAGGTGCAGGCGCAATGACGGTAGCTCTGAACTTTGAGAAGGTAAGCCATCGCTCTCCACCATCCCATGTTATGCCTCACCTCTAGTCATAGATCTTTCCTGTGTCCGACAGGATATACCTGGGGCTCACAGGGCTTGCCACTGATATCACCACCCTGTACGTTCTTCTAGCTATTTCCACATGAGTGGCTATGATAATTATGAACGACTAGGCGTGATCGGTTCCGATACCTCGTCAACATGTTCACCATCAAAGAGTCTCGCACCATTGAACCCTCCACCTTTGCTCATCTCGTCTCTAGTACACTTTACTCACGACGCTTTGGGCCATATTTCACTGAGCCAGTGCTCGCCGGATTAGAACGCACCCCTTCTGGTGGCTTCAAGCCATATATTGCAGGCGCAGACCTCATCGGCTGCCTGAACTTTGCAGAAGACTTCATCGTAGCAGGGACTGCAGCAGACAAGCTGTTTGGTGTCGCAGAAGGCCTATGGGAACCAGACCTTGGTCCAGAAGACCTGTTTGAGACGATTAGCCAAACATTGCTCAACGCGGTTGACCGAGACGCGTACTCGGGCTGGGGAGCTATTGTATATATAATGTGAGTCCCATACGATGCCTATGCCTCCTCACTCACCACATCATGACCACGAACTTTGCAGTACCCCCGAGAAGGTCATCACGCGCACATTGAAGGGTAGAATGGACTAGCTTAATACCTTCGTTGCACAGATTTCCATTAGAAGGTAGCATCATGCAATTGGGTCGTATAACAAATTCACTCTGTACACTTTGTGGTCGGGTTGGGAATAACATGGAGACCCGTCCCGACCTTGGGTGACAAGCTCCTCGTGAGTTATGATTGTTGACTGTGTCTGGCCCATGTCGACAACATGTCATATAGGTACGTACTAATAATGCCCTTGTGCTAGCATAGTGGTATAGATGCATTACGCGTCCTTCTCTTCTGTGGCCGAATACATGGGGGGTGAGACAGGCGGACACTCTTGTAGGGTTTCTTCGACGCGATTGTAAAGAGTAGCCCGCTTACGCTCTACGTTCAAATCGAGTTAGCGGAACGCATCAATCAGCACGGATATTGACTTACGATGAACACTGGTGGTTGGCATAATGGAACAGATGAGCATACTCACTGCAATCGCGGTGCACGAGATCCAGACGGCTCGCTCCTGCGACCCCGCAGCAAACAGAACCACACTCGTGAGCAAACACAGCGCTCCGCCACCGAGCGACGCGACAGGGATATGCCCGAGGCCTTCCACGTGCACGTTCGACAGATCGACGTTCCACAGCATCAGCGCACGGAGTAGTTGCGGGGTGTGCTTCCGCCAGGTGAAGCGCCACCACGGGCGCGCACGGGCGCGGGGAAGCGAGCCAAGCGTCTCGAGCGCCAACTCGCCCGCCACCTTGAGCTCGGTGATATGCGCTGCCGTCTGCACGCCGAACCTACCGTCCTCCGCGAGCAGCGCCATGACGTTCGATATGGCGCGCACCGAGTGGGCGAGAAAGGCGCGCGCGTGCGCGTCGGCTACTACGAGGCTCGAGCCGCCGCGCAGCTGCAGCTGGCGTAGTTGGTGGCGCGCGCCGTCGATTTGGCCCGTGAGGCGCGTGGCGAGGCGGTGCGTGCGGCGCATGGCGGCTTGTAGCAGGAGCGCGCGCGCGACGCCCGAGCTTGTGCCGATTAGGTCGAGCGCGAGGCCGACGAAGGCGAACCAGTTTGTTGCGCGGGCGAGGGCGGACCCGTTGGAGTCGCCCGCCAGGCCGATTATCTGTGCTTGGACGCCTGCTATGAACGCGCCCTGGTGGTGGTGGCCACGGCGCCGCGGCGTTGAATGGTTAATGACGGTGGAATGAATGAGCGTGGATGGCGCGCAACACGCACGACTGCGATGAGGGAGTTCATGGTGTCGAGGAGGGCTTTGTTGCCGTCCGTCTCTCTCTGCATGTGTTTTACGGGAGTCTTCAGCTCCAGCTCGTCGAGGAAATGCTCTATGGCGGCGAGTTGGTCGCCCGTGGGACCATCCTGCGGAAGGTGCAGGGTGTCATTGGTTTCAGGAGGAGTCATGATCGGTTACTGGTGGGCTCGCAGCGCCATTGCCGACCTTCTCCTTTATAGCAGAAGTAAGCGCATGGGAGGCCAGACGGGGATAACGGGCCAACTCGGACCTTCATACTGTTTAAGGCACCTATTGGAATATAGTAATCAGTGCCTTGTGACAACCGAACGTGTCCGAGTCATAGTTGGGTCTTGGGCATTACCCACGGAAACCCGAGTACAGCAGCAGTCATCGTTGAACAGACTGTAGCACTCGCGAGGCATTGCGGTGTAAATGAGGACCCAGCGTACAGTCAGCGGCGAACCCGGCTACAATAAAAAGGTCCATGTGTGAACGTGTTACTCAGCTCCGACACAATAAGTACTTCACTTCGATGTATTATACAAATGCATGTCCTGTCCGCCGAGGGTTATAGGTGAAAATACATACAAAACCAAAATCATGTGCACTGATCCCGTCTCGTGCCAAACGCGAGAAGAAAAAGAGAAGTGAATGTTACAAGTACCTCCTCCCGCCACGCCACTATGTAAACTGCCGCGAGCACGACACCCACGCATACCACATCATCGTCTGCAGCTGGAGCACGTCCTCCTTCCACATCCGCTCTAGATTTTGCGCGCGAAACTCCTCTGTCAAACGTGCACATCGCTCGATATTCTCCGGGCTGACAAAGTCGGCCGCTACCTTGATGCAGTCCGATAAGTTGCACACCTGTCAGAACAAAGATCGATCAGCAAATGCACTTTCAATGAAGTGGTAGGGTGGGACATAAAACGTGCCTGATGTGCGCACCCAGCCGGAATGAATACAGCCTCGCCTTGCCTTTGAATTACCCGATGGCTCCTTACTCCCGTCTTGGCGTATAGCTCTGAGCGCAGCTGCTTATCGAGATAGAATTGTTGCGAGTGGATGGGGTCAAGTCCACTAGCCAGTTGGAAGCGATCACTCAGGAATTTTCTGATCGCCGGGGCGTCCTCTGCACGGAAAAGGTCCCATCGTGCGCCGCCGGGAGTACCATCGGCACATGGTTCTGCATGCACCATCATGTTCACTGCGTCTGCCATGTCCATATGAAGTCGTGTTGTGCCTTTGGAACCTTCTGTGTCCTCCGTGGCAAATGAATTATACATCTTTGGGCCTATTCATTCGAGCATTAGCCTACAGTCAACAAGAATGGCGTATCAGAGCGTACCGAGGTCGGGCGCGACGGCGTCTGGGGGAAAGTGCGATGCGATGTTGAGCACGCCGTCGCGGCGACAATAACTCGGAATCGGTACGGCTCGGGCGAAATCGTCATACAGTTCTGGAAATTCACTCTTGAAGTCTGTTGATGACGGCCAATCTTTCAACTTCCACACACGGGTGTTCTCCCGTTCGCTATACTTGCCGAACAAGGCAAAGAACCAGCCCACTGTGACGTCTCGTTTGGCCTCCGTGATACAATCTATAACCGTGCAGCTATGATCGCCGTATTTCTCGACGAAGTATTGCGGAGTCCATTTTATACGGAATTTGTCGAGAACTCCCTTGACAACAAGCGGGCGACCCTCGACCCAAACTTGTCGAAAGGTTTCCTCTGTGAGTGTCGAGTCGTTGAACGTTACTGTTGGATGAAAGGGAGTATCATCCTCGGGAATGATCACATTCGTAGATAACGCTGGTGACTTCGACTTTAGTCTTTGTGATAGTTCAGACGCAGACGTAGATGGCGAAATAGGGAGGAGAGGGCTGGACACGGGCTCTGAAGTGGAGGATGTTGTGGCTACTTCAATGTCCTGGGTGTTCTCGACCTTCACCAGGGGTATGACGTCGTCTGTTGGTGGAGGCGTACGGACAAGCGGTGGTATTGTGGGTGTGCCTTGAGCGGGTCCCAAAGTTTCTAGGGCTGGCGGTGATAGAACGGATGTCTTCGGTTGTGGTGATGGTGACAATTGCTTATTATCTGGGAGATGGGGATGTGCAGCAACAACGGCGGCAAGGAGGTCGAGGTTCGCTAATGGATCGCCGGCATCAAGTGGCGGCGGGCAATGTGACTCAGGAGTCGCTTTCGCTGGTGTTCGCTCTCTCGATGGTCCGGTGTGCTGGTCTTCATTCAGGATGGTGCTCATCTCCTCGACGGCCAGACGAAGTTCCGACTCTGCAAAGCGCGAAATAGGAAAGAATTGCTGAAAAGAATGGCTTTCGCGGGGAACGCATGCAACGAGCCGTTTCTCAGGATCGCGGCGATCCTTTGGCGCGTTCGCGGGAGTCAGGTTTGGGGGTATTGCACAGAGCTTCGCGTAGCAATCTGCGCATGCCTCACGCCCGCAAGCGCGACACATCCACGACAAAGAGAAGAGTGATGTCAAGCAAGTGTCTGGCGCGTTCAGTCGGTTAGAGTACCAAAACAGATGGTGAGGCTTATTTACCACATGTTGCACGGACATCGACCTCACGAGGCCGGCAGATAATATCCTTATGTTCCAAATGCTTGATCTCTCTCCGTAGTACTGGAAGGAGCCCCATGGCGACTACACGCTTTTCCGCGGAGTCAGCGATGCCGTGAAACGAGTACGACAACATGACACCCACCTTGATGGTGCTAACATGCTCTTTCCGCAGTTCCTCATTCCATGAATGAGGAAGTCTAACTCGTCCCAGTGTCTGAGCGGGTTCAGATTTGAACCCTATTCCGCGAGATATACCAGCGGCATCGCGTATGATGTACCGGATGTCGCGGAAACGACAGGTATCCATCCCGTTGCGACGGGAGCATGAAGTACACCTTGAGAGTTTTGCGTCTTTATAGGCAGTAGCTAGGCAAAATTTCTCTTGCATCTGTATTCGCATTCCTGGTTCTGAGTATGCTGGCAGATGTTGTAAGAGATCGCCACACGGTCATGAACAGCCTCATGCAGCGTCCGACTTACGAGAGGAGGGGTCGATTGAATCGGATTTGAGACGCTTTGAAGAGGATGTCTCTCCAGCGCCAAGAGCAGCAGAGTGCGCGCGTTTCTTGCCCTTGCTTTTGCCAGCCGGCATTGCAGGTGGGAAGGGGTGAGCGTGGGTGTGTATTGGGGCGGAAGAGGCGGCATACAAGAGGACACCGCCGCTTTACAGCGGAGCTGGCGGCCCGTATTTTCCGTACGTGCCACACGTAATCAGCTTTGTGAGCTGGATGCTGTGCTGTGGACAGTGGACAGCAACTACGAAATCCGTCTTTACAAATGAAAACTAGACTACGAAAAGGCGCAGCTATACAAGAATTTCCACATCGGAAATAAAGGAGCGCATGAGAGTTAAATTGACCCATTGTTTACACGTGCACCGCGTGGACGCCATTTATTCCCACGTGGTGACCCCGATAAGCCTTATTTCATTTCTCGAAAAAGACAGCCGTAGTTGGCTGGCAAAAGTTGGCACAACATGGCCAGTACTCTCACAGAATACCTCGATTCACAACAGGAGCTCGAGAAGGAAGCTGCTTTGGCTCTTCCATTCTCGTTTTCTCAATGTACCTACTCCCGCGGCCACATCCGCCAAGCTGTCTATCTCTGTCTCACATGTGCTTCGCGTCGCGGCATCTGCTCCTCTTGCTCTATCGCCTGTCACACGGACCACGAACAACTCGAGCTATTTCCAAAACGCAAATTTCGTTGCGACTGCCCGACCAGTGCGCTCACCGTGCCATGTTCGCTGCATAAGCACCCAGAGGCTCCGAACGAGGATAACGAGTACGGTCAGAACTTCGATGGCATGTTCTGTCGCTGTGGTCGACCGTACGATGCAAAGACAGAGCGAGAGACCATGATTCAGTGTCTCGCATGTGAGGTACGCTCCTGGAAATTTCAGCCAAGACACTTGCTAATGGCCATTTCAGGACTGGTTTCATGAATCTTGTCTGAATTTGCGAAATCGTCCGCCGTCCCGTTGTCCATCCCCCGCGGCATTGACAGGAGAAAATGGCGCCGCACAAGGGGAGCAAGGTGATGACTCCCGCTCAGACGCATCCTCTTCGGGCCTTCCACCACCCTTGCTCACGGCTGGGGATTATGACTCCCTCGTCTGCAAATCGTGTGTATCACAAATTCCTATCCTACAGGCCTGGGCCGGGACACCAGGGGCCATCATGGTTGTTCGTGATGGCCCTGAATTATCATGGAGGATTATCGGTGCACTCGAGCAAGATGATGTGGCCATAGATGATGACCCACCAGCGGATGATATCTCCGCCTGTGCGGAAACCTCGGAGCCAAAACACTCAGGCGCACATATCCCACCTCTGTCCGGGGGTGTTTCGCCACCACGGCCAGACCAACATTCCTTCCAGGGAAAAAAGAGAAGCCTATTTAATCCTTCTCCTACCGATGGCCCAAGTGTGAAGCGCTCGCGCACAGCCGGAAGAGCGTTGGACTCCTCTCAACAGGTGTGCTTGGCACCGACCCCACATCCCTTTGCCCAGTCCGTTCTTTCCCAATGTGGCGCGCAGACACTGGGTGCGGGCGACATATTCCTCTCAGGAGACTGGCGCAAGCGGTGGTGCAGGTGTGACTCGTGCTATCCGGGACTACTGAAACACCCATACCTTTCCGAAGCGGAGGAGACGTATGAACCGCCGGAAGACCCGGACTCCCGTGAGTCCTGAATGCCAATCCTTGCAGGAAGACCGAATAATAGTGTACAGAACTATCATTGGAGGAACTAGGATTACGTGCCCTGGAGCGCCTACCGCGTGACCGGGCACTCGACGGCATTCGCGCTTTCAACACTATGAGGTATGCTGTTGATTATGTCCCTGGATGTATACAGATACGATTACTCTCCAGAGACGACCTTAAGAACTTCCTCAGGCCTTTTGCACAGGAAGGCAGAGAAGTCGCCGAAGTGGATGTCCGCAGGTTTTTTGAGACACGCGCAGAAGCAGAGCGTATAGGACAGAAGCAGTGATGGTGACTTCCGCTGCACTACAGCGACTGTCGTCGCTTATCCATCGGCATCGGTACGTGTAAGTGCTGTCTCTATTGGAGACTAGGTCCATGATTGCTACCCCTTACCTTTCCTTTCTGACCCCGATTTGCTATCTCACCAGAAAGCTTCGCCGCAATATCTTAGGTGTACTCTATTGTTGACATGTTGACATGTCCTGTCGACCTCTTTCGAATTTATTGGTCTGCTCCCTGAATAATGAATGATTTCTTAGGGGTCGAGTTCCCATCGTTCGGTACGAGCCCTAAAGCTCGAGAAAGCTCAAATGGAACACAGAAGTGAACTTGTTGAGATAGTTGGGACTCTTAAGCAGCTACATGTACGGTCGCTTGGGCCGTGAGATCATCATGTGCTCAGAACTCATGTACGGGCATTAGAATTGAACGTGATGTCGTATGTCGTATGCCTGAGGCCCTTAGTCAGCGTTTGTACCTTCCTGAGCGCTGAGCGCTGAGCCTTGGAAAGGCGTGCATTTGGACATATTTTCCCACGATGTCGAGAGCCAGCTACAGTTGCGATAACGGCATGACATATATCACGGGACACGGACACGACTCTGAGTCGGCTCTCATCCATTGTCAGCAACACCCAAACCATAATAGAGCATTAGAGCGACGACGACGATGTCAGGCTCTGAAGGACCAGATCCCATCCTTCTCACACTTTTCGCGAATCGCTTTATGAGCGTAGCGGAGGCCATGGGACGCTCACTGCAGCAGACCTCCATCAGCACGAATATCAAAGAACGTCTGGACTTTTCGTGCGCGCTGTTTGCCCCGGACGGTGATCTTGTTGCCAATGCGCCCTTCATCCCGATCCATCTGGGGTCCATGAGCTTGTGCGTCTAACATGTTTTCTCTCCGCGCTCTGGTCTTAGTTCGAGTTGATAGCGCGGTCAAATACCAAATGAAACTTTATGGAAGTGACCTCAAGGAAGGGGATGTGATAATGACGAATTCACCTCATGCAGGAGGATCGCAAGTCCTTTCCGTTCTCCGTTCTCTCCGTTCATTACAGCTTTTTTGCCGCAGACACCTCCCGGACATCACCGTGATCAGTCCTGTTTTTCATCCGGGGTCCAAAGAAATCATCTTTTTCACCGCGTCGCGTGGGCACCACGCGGATATCGGCGGTATTCTACCTGGATCGATGCCCCCAACCTCAGTGAATATCTTCGAAGAGGGTGCAGAGATTGTCAGTTTCAAGCTCGTGAAAGAAGGCGTGTTCGATAAAGAGGGTCTACACGAATACATGATCGATAAACCTGCAAAATACCCGGGAAGCTCTGGATGTCGGAATATCCGAGATGTCGAAAGTGATTTAAAAGCTGTAAGCTTGAAGGCGTTATGAAGCACCTTTGGAATTCCTAAGAAATGGACCATTTCTCTAGCAAATTGCTGCCAACTACAAAGGAATCCAATTACTTCACCAGCGTACGCCTTCTTCGTATGCTGGAATCGTCATGATCAAACGATTCATCCTTGGACATAGTTGTAGAAGATTACGGCCTGAAAACCGTTCAAGAGTATATGTATCATATCCGAAACAACGCAGAAAGTTCTGTGCGCAACCTTCTGCGCGACGTTGCAAAGAAACTGGGTACCAACACCCTAAGTGCAGTCGATTATCTGGATGATGGCTCCCCTGTATGTTCTCAACTGTCACATGCGGCGGCAGGAGTTCTAACTCGTTGTTGGAAATGATAGATCTGTCTTCGAGTGGAGATAAATGAAGAAGATGGCTCTGCTGTGTTCGACTTTGAGGGCACAGGGTGCGAGGTTCGCGGGAACCTCAATTCGCCCATTTCAGTCGCCCACTCAGCAGTGATATATTGCATGCGTTCCATGCTCGACGTTGACATCCCTCTGAATGCCGGTTGCCTTGTCCCTCTGGACAGTAAGCACATTTCCATCTACATCGTTATCCTCATTTCAGTTTTGTGGCAGTTCGGATCCCCAATGGCAGCCTATTGTCGCCATCACGCACCGCGGCGGTTTGTGGAGGTAATGTACTTACATCACAACGCATCGTGGACGTTGTGCTGCGAGCGTTTCATGCATGCGCCGCTAGTCAAGGGTGCACGAACAATCTCACCTTCGGGGCGGGTGGTAAAGATAGCGAAGGTCGTAATGTTGCAGGATGGGGTTATTACGAGGTGCGTGGCGCCGTATATGTCCATCCCCTTGTGAATGCTGAAGGGCCACGTAGACGATTGCGGGAGGTTCTGGGGCAGGCCCGACTTGGCATGGAACGTCGGGGGTCCATACACACATAACCAACACACGGATCGGCGATGTTGAGATACTTGAGCGACGATACCCAGTGCTCGTACATACCTTTGGACTCCGTCAGGGCTCTGCTGGGGCAGGAAAGTTCCGAGGGGGCGAAGGTGCGACCCGAGAACTGGAATTTTTAGAGCCTTTGCAGGTGTCGATCTTATCTGAGGTACTGGACTTGGTTCATTATCCACGTCCGAAAATCTGACTCGTCCTCATAGCGGCGGACGCGTGGGCCATACGGTCTTGAAGGTGGCTCCCCAGGGGCACTTGGACGCAACACCTGGATCAAGCAAGGACGTGAGGAGGATGGAGACGCTCTTGTAGGCGACTCACCGACGACGCGGGAGATCAACGTCGGTGGGAAGGCTACGATCCGCATGGGTAAAGGAGACCGCCTGCGGATCGAGACACCTGGTGGAGGTGGATGGGGTCTCCCTACGGAACAAGGGGAACCAGAGACAGAACATATCAAACTGTGGGCAGCGCGGGGAAGCCTTGTAGAGCGGGCGGCTACGCAAGCTGGTTTTTGAAATAAAAATAGAAAAATCGCGAATTGTAACATGTAACCATCACGTGATGTTGACTTTTGGCGCGTTTCGCGTTTGACCCGTCGCGTCAAAGTCATCGTACTGGGCGCATTACAGGCGAAAGGTCACGGTGCATCTTAGCGAAACCTCGGGCTTATGCTGCATGATATACAACAAGACATGACATCGCAGCCTACAATCACCTCTCTTCTCAACTCTCTACATACCCACCTCCAAACACAGACTCAGCTTCTTCCAACACTCCACGCCCAACTCGGCCTTCCTCCTACCGCCCTCGCAGATGAGCTATCCTCTCTGCAAAACGCTCTTACACGCTGCGTAGAGGATCAGATTGGCTGTAGAAGGAAGCAAGTACACGAGTTGGAGGAACGTTGCGAGAACCTCGAATCGGAATGCCATAGCTACAGCGCTGCCCTTGGCCCCTCAGCGAAGGGCTTGGAAATTACCGCTAGCGAACTACGCAGGGAGCCTGTTCTCCCTAGGAGGTACGATCAACTCGCTGAACTTCAAGAGAAACTACGCCAGGTGAGTATATACCCCCGACTTCGTGACGTTGGCTGACCCTGGTACAGTTATACCACACCAAACTCGAGCAACTGATTGCTCTCACCACCCGCCTTGTCTCTATATCACACATCGTTGGAGATGGCTTTTTCCCAGACGATGTCCTTGACTGCTCAAATGATTGCCATTCCGGTGTGCCTTATCAGGACGTTAGCCCAGAACGGTTCTCACGACTAGAGAAAGAGCTTGTGCGAGGGAAGGGTGAAATAGTGAGCCTCTTCTACGCCTAGCCTGCAAACAACATTTATCAATGTTCGGTAGTCCAAGCGTCTCAACCACATATCAACTATATTCGTCCAGATTGACTGGCTGCACACTGAACTTGGCATAGTACCACCTACACTGGACGACCTCCCCTCTTCGGCATCGTCGTCGTCAAATTCGCTTGGTCTATATCCTGTTTCTCGCCCGGCCTCTGCTATGAGTTTCGGCGTGACATCACCCTCGGACCCTTTTGCGCGAACACCAACACCAGGCACGCGATCCAAGCCCCCATCATTATTTCCTACTTCGACATCCTATCCCTGTGAGAGTGAAACAGCGTACCAGCGTATATTTGCGCATTTCGTCGCGCAGCTTGATGAAGTGGACGACGAGCACCTCGCAGGGCGCTGCGTGGGACTTGAGGGTGTCGAGCCAACCCCAGGTCTAGTTGCCTGGGCAGAATCAACCCGCAGATCCCTTGAAGACCTGCAGCGGCGGCGCGAGGCACATATACAAGCCATGTACGACCAACTCGAGGGGCTGTGGCGCAGGCTGGGTGTCCCTGATGCGGCAATGGATGGTTTTGTCGACGCACATCGTGGTTGCACTGAAGAAACGGTCCGTGAATACGAGGCCGAGCTTGAGCGCATGCTCGAATTAAAGCGCGAACGCATGAGTGCATTTGTAGAAAACGCGCGTAGTGAGATTGCCAAGCTCTGGGACGAGCTTCTCATTGGCGAAGAGGAACGGGCAGACTTTTCCCCCTATTTTGACGGTGGGTACCTCAGTTCCAAGCTCCCATGGAAGAGTTCATCTGACTCTGCGTCTTAGATGAGCATACGGAAGAACTACTAGTCCTTCACGAGGATGAGATTAAGCGGCTTAGA
>QFFA01004629.1:0-17028 GCA_003316565.1 Russula foetens | reverse complement strand
GTCGCTCGTCGTACCCGCCACAAGACCCCTTATCAAGGGGTCAGGGCTCTGTCATCCTTTCGCACAAGGCCATCGTCGCTGCTCCGCTCCGCTGCAAGCTGGGTTTAGGGACCCTGTGTGATGTCCGCTGTATGAACCAGACGTTCGGCCATGCTGCGTCCTTTTCGGGATAGAACACCAGAATAGGTGATGCTATCACGTGTCTCACAGTACATGTAGGCAATGGCACCCAATAACAGCGTCCTCGTCATAGGCATCCAGGGCGTTGGATATCGTGCAATAACGCCTCTCGGGGTCCAATACAAACTCTTGGTGCCTGATGGGGAACTTGAAGTGGCCGCTCATCATGCATAGGTATAGGTGACCGAGGTCGCCCTTGTGAGAACCTGAGCACAACCGCCATTTGCGCGCATCAAGGTCAGAAACCGTATCAGAGCAAGCTTCAATAGATATTCATATTTTGTTGACTGATGAGCGCTTCAAGCTTCAAGCTTCAGGCCTCAGGCCTCAAGTCCAACTCTATCCTGCCTTGTGACGTGATGGGCCCTTGTCGAAGCTTCAAATTGAAGTACTGTACTGTACCCGTGGCCGCATGAGGAAATCGTCGTTGCGTTCTCTGTTCAAAAGGGAACCTGATTGGGAGGCTTTCATTTGTCTACATTGCCATACGGTTCGACCCGCACTGACACCATATACAATGTAAACAATGAGTGATATGAACCATACGATCATAACTGAACCGAGCAGAAGAAAAACTAAACAGCATCAGAGTAGTGGGATGGGGTTGTAACAGTGTAACCGTATATAAAATCTAAAGTCTAGATGGGGGCATTGGGGGAAACGACAGCATGTTAAACGGGCTCGGGTAGCATCGACAAGCAGGGAAATCAAAAATCAAAGCGAAGATTAAAAGCGAAGGGTGTTGCCCAGACCCAATACCGACTGTTCGAGTTCGACGACGCAAAACGGAGTCAGGTGCCGTGCCAGTGAGAGCTAGCACGTGACCACCAGCACCCCGACTTTCGAGTCCGCAGCCGACTCGGACGGGACAGTAGTGCACAGCGAACTTTGTTATTGGCGTTGCTTGGTACGGGCCATAGTTAGTCAACGCACACTGGGAGTAGTACCATGCGTTCGTGAACCTTTCCACGGTAATCTCTCATCCCGTCCACACGGTGGATATGCATCCCTCCATGGCTACGGCGGGTAATGTGGGGTTCACCCGTACCCTCACCCCTACGGGTCTTGGATCCCTTACGGACGTTGTAGCTTGTAGCAAATCCCAGGATCAGAATGCAGCGGGTATTAGTGACAATCCGCCGCCAGAGGCAACGGAATCCCATCTGTCTGAGCAGATCCGAGCCCCTACCGATGCAGGGGGGCGGTTGGCGTCGCTCTGGGGCGATGCATTGCGGCGCGCAACAGGCCAGATGGGCACACGCCACCGGAGACCGTCGTTCCAAACGCTGGAAGCCGCCCAGTGGTCGCAGAAGACTTGGAGACATCAGGACGAGCGTCGGCACTGGGCGACTCACCTGTCCTCCTTGACAGCCTGGAAGCACTGACCGTCTTGGGGCTTGTGTGCATGATCGTGAACACCAGCGCGAGGAAAGTCGAATCGTCGAGCGTTGACACGTTGACGCACAAACGAGGGTAGGTGCTACTGGTCGTGGACACCGCACCTGTACAAGGCCGAGAGTACCGCCGCGGCCAAACCCGCTGGCTAGGCTGAGAGAGCCATGGCCGCTAAGCCAGAGGCGTTGATGCCCTGTGCGAAAGACGAAGCCGGGGACGGACATGAAATGGCACCGTGAGAGATGACTGAGAGATGCCTACACTATGCCTACACGGCGTGCGGAACGGAACGACTGAAACCACTGGAACTCGGAAACCGATGCTTTGACGCGTTTGACGCATTGCAAATTCGACTTTTTCAACCACGTCGCGTCTCCCTCAGGCTTCTTCCTTTCTTTTTTTCTCCCTCTTTCTCCTCTACTCGAACCACGAACCGCACCACCATCGCCTTCGCTAACAAGACCGACATCGCTGTCATCGCAACGTGAAACCGACCACCGCACCCCTTCTCATCTACCAAATCCCGCCTCATCTCCTCTCATCTATTCTCTCACTTTCCATAACTATTTCAAGCTATTTCACTCTCCTGTTTGTTCACTCGACCTCGCTTAGTACTAGGCTGAGTCAGTAGTCGCCACTGCGTGGCATTCGTACGCTCCCGTTCGTAGTCTCTTTGTCGGCTCTAACATTCTTTCGTTCGCATCGCCTTACCATCTCACATACTTCCTGTCTCGCTCCGACCCCGTTGCCATTACACCCATTTACACCCAACTTCACCGCCACTGCCTCCCGCCCCCCAACGACACCGGCATCACCGCTCCTTCTCTTTCCGCACCGCCTTCTTGCCTTTGCCCTGGCGGCCGCATTCTCGCAATACTTTACATCGTTATAAGTCCCACTACCGTACATTCTCAAGCAAGCCCCCTGTTCCTGTGGAGGGCAACACCGCAATATCATCACTGTTCATTCGTGTCTTACACCAATTCCACGACTTTCGCTCTACTTTTTCCTGCGTGATCCCTTTGGTTGTCGCGAGTCCGTCGCTCGCAACGTTTTTTTAAAATCTCTCTTCATCGTCTCACCCGTCTAGCCTCTCGTAGCGGAGCCGTCGTCCGTGCGCACTCTCAACTCCTTTTCTCATTCCTTTCTATCTCTTCCCAGCCTATCAACCATTCTCCATTTCCCGAATCCCAATTTTTGCGCTGCTCCCTCCGCTTCGCTCCCGTGTTTCGATGCTCCCTGTAACTTGCAACTGACCCGGCCAGCGAAGTCCATGACCACGGCGGAATACTCATCATGGGAACAAGTCGACGATGCATCATGTGTGCGACGTGCGCTAGGCAGTTACGACGAGTACCCACCTGCGTTTTGACTTTTCATGAGCCCGGGTGAAAACTACAAGACTTTCAGGTGCAGCCCATTCATCCGGTCGCTAATCTATAACTAAAACCTGTAATCGTGATATCATTCTAGTAATACCTAGTAATCTTAAATCGCCAACTTCGACAGCGTCTCTTCACTTAATGCGCTGCCATTCAGAATTTGTCCCATATGTGTCCTATGGTATCCCGATCCCTTCTGTCGTAGCTCTATCAGTTTCTTCAATATGGGTATCCTGCTCCTCGTAAATGGAGATGGGCCACCTGTACGGTACGCCTCTGGCACAAACCCATCGATTTCACTGTGTTCTGCCCCCGGATGTGCCATCGTAAGTGCAAGCAGCTCGCATACCCTCTTGTACTCCTTTCGATTATCAAAGTAAAGCTGCCCCGCGAATAGGTTTAACTCCGTTCGGACGTGCGCAGGTGCCGACCACGGGGTTTCCGCTGAGTCAGGTGTAGTGTAGAACGTGAGGTCGGAGAAGGAACGCATAGAGGACCTGACTCGCGGTGTGTACATATGGAGCCTGACCGTCTTGCTCTTGCGGATGATAGGGAGCAGTTCGTTGGCTTCATATGGGCTAATTACAACGACAACGCTGTTCTTCCCGGTACCACTCGAAAGGATCCAGTTGACCGGGCGGAGATACTCTGACAGACCCACAGAACACGGATCAGAGATGGTGATGATGAAGTCCATTGTGGCAAGTGGAGAAGGAGACCATTCGGCTGTTGAATTCAATGCCTTGGCCATATTGATGGGAACCAAGAGCGGAGACATCTGAGTTGAGGGATCAGGAAGTTGCCCAGTTTCAACAAACTGGCGGATCTCCTCGTGGATGAAATGTGATGCTGGTTCTGCCCCGCGAGGACGGTGATGGTCCATAAGACGCTCCTGCTCGACTTCCTGATTCACCTCGCGCTCTTGCTCTTCTGCCATGCGGACATGGACAAGCTTCATAACACCGAGGTTGAGTCCTTGGATCCGTTCCCTTAGGAACGGAACGCTGCTGATCTCAGGGTTCATGTTAGTGCCCAATGCAATCCAGTACATTTCTTCTAGCGTTTGTGACTCGGACTGAAGCCAGGCAGTTCGAAGGCCTTCCAAATCCCCACCTGATCTATATGCCTCGTACGCCAAGGAGCGTTTATGGTGGTCGAGGCCCTGTTCAGACCAGTGAGGGAGATATCTATGGATGTCTTCACAAGTTTCGTGTATGGCCCAGCGAACCACATCCAGCACACCGATGCGATGCCCAGAGATCGTTTGATTTGGAATAAGGCTTCGGATACGACGATCGACCTCTCCAGGTGCAAAGAATTTCACAGATTGTCCTTTTCCTAGCTGACGCATCCGCATACAACCTACGTCACCATCCTGGTCAGTCTTCTTCTCTTGGGGTAGTCAAAGGGCGTACCTTGTACCAATTTATCCTTAGTCACCTTTGGGCCAATTGTAACGGCTGCCCGCGTCCCTTGGGGAAGTTTGAGATCGGTCCCTCTGGTATGGGCATCATCGAGGTAAACCACACATTTCTCGAGCTGACTGCTTAAAGGAGATGATACGAATGGCTCTGTCATGCCATCCTGAGTGACCACCGTGAGGTCGTCTGAGTCGTTAAAGAAAATAGCAGCAGAGACATCTGGTCGAAGGGAGAGCCAGCGTCGTGAAAGCTCTTCATTCTGAAGCTCTAGCATCTGAGCTCCTACGTCCAATAGCACTCGGATTTCGGGATCTTGCCTGACCAGACGTTTCAAGAAAGCAGCCGTGGTTTCTCGCTTGCCGTTTGCCCCTTCTGTGCACTCGTAATGGTCATTCTCAGGCTGAAGGAGATGTCGCAAAACGAGTGCATTTGTGCCGAGAAGAAAATCAGGATCCTGTTGGATGATCGAAGGGGGGAAGAGGTGCCGAATATCGTTGGTGCCACTGAAGCCTGTTGTAACATTCTTCTTGTCTTCCACCAGATCCCAAGCGGACGTTGGGATCTTGGACGGAAACTCTCGGGCGGCCCGAGGGAAGACCCGTTGTGATAAGTAGAAATCTATCACTCTTTTATTCCTCGAGAACACCGGCACAAGGAACTCATCCACTTGCGTTTCGTCCTCTATGTTCACGCCTTTGAGATCGCGAAGCTCCGCAGGAAGATCTTGTACATCTAGCTCGACCCAGTGATCGTATTCCATCTCCGGATTATCAAGCTTGCCTAAGAAATCGAAGCACGAAAGCACGTTATCCTTCGTTAAGCCCCCATAGTAATAGCTGAGACAAGTTAATGATATGGCGACATCCGGATGAGCGAATTCGGCTCTCAGACTTGGTACATCCTACGATCATAGTCAGCGACATTCCGTTACTCGAAAAATACAGCAAACCTTGGCATGATAAGGGACAGCCAATGAAGACCTCCTTGGGTCAAGGCCATAATCTACTCTCCAGCGTCGTTCTTTCAGTACATAGCCAATGATTCCATAGCCGTCCATCAGAAGCCCACGGAGTAGGAGAATCCCGTTAAATAAAGTCGTTCCCGCGCAGTACGAGTGAATCAACGTGTGATCCACGTCTGAGACTTCGGTCTGAGTCATAAAGCGGCGAGAAGCTGCTAGAATTGGTGATGGGAGAACATCAAGTGTGAGATTAGGTAGTACCCCTCCAAGAGCATCGTCGATGATGAGCGATGATATCTTTGGAAAGATGGCAGAGTCGAGTATGTGAATAGTGGGAAATCCACTCAAAGTCACGGTCGTGTCAATTTCAAGCTTCTCCGGAAAAGTGGCTTGTAACTTCACGGCGTGTACTTTCAGTCGGGTGAAGACGTGTTGAATTGTAGTCCATCGATCTGAGTGACCATCGACGGGTACCTGCTCTCCCGCTGCGTAGACAAGCTGATACCGTGGATGAAGGATTTCGTCGCCCTCGTCAAGCACATCGCGTGACACCTCGGCCAGCCAGTGCTGTAATCTCCCTAGTTTACCTAGTTGAGAATCTGCCCAGGGATTATAGTCATTTTTGAGTGGTATTGGGGTATTTGTATCACACTTGTCAGCTATTGGGAGATTTTCATCGCTCTTGTTGTCGTTGTCGAGCGATGGCGTGGCAACCCAACCATGTGATAACCTCCATGACCTCCGATCGCCAATTAGCGACCCTTCTTCGTTGTTTCTGGGTTGCTTTAGGAGCATATCGATGTGCATGAGTTTTAGAGAAAGAATGTGATCAGGCTGAACAACTAGAACTCCTCCCTTGGCGACACAATCTTCATAGAGATTCCTAATTGTATTCACCGCGAAACGCGAAGGATTTCTGCTGAGATGGCGAGAGATAGGGACATAGTAAATAGGCCGATGAGCCAGACCTGACAGTCGGCTAACGAGTAATTGGAACATCTGGTTTGAGAGCGGCCGGGGAGTCACGACTCTCACAAGGTTAGACCCATTCGCAAGGGTGGAAGCGACGAGAGGTACAATAACAGACGACTTGCCCTCTCCCATATTAAGTTGAAGGGATATGTTCCCTTTTGAGCTTGGAGAGATCATTTCGCGTGCAACAGCCACCTGTACTGGACGGGCCATGAAATTCCCTTCAATCTGCTCACAGCCATCAGTTGAATCCGTAAACGCTGCTTCTCTAGGCCTAGGAAGACACTGGACTAACCTGGATTAGCAGCCAATCAGGGGTCCATTCTTGGATTCCGTCGTCACAGACAGCCTCAATTTCTCGAAGAAGTTCCTCATGTCTTTGTCTTGACGAAAGTTCCAACAGGCGTAAAGATTGTTGATATTTGAGTAACAAGAGTGCGTAGCCCATTATCACAGGTTTCCATTGATCAGGAAGTCTTGTGAAGCGGTCTCGGGCCAGTTGACGGAGTATGGATCGAGGAGTTATCCGGGGCCAGAGACCCGCAACGCCGATGATTTTCTCTGCTATTTGAGATGGCGATAGAGTCGCCTCAATTTCGGAAAATATGTTGTCTTTCATGCGAGAACACTCGTTATGATAGATGAGCAAGATCTCATACGAAGGGGTGGCATATCGCGCGAATTGCGAGGCATCTTGTTCGACCAGCACGCAATTACTATGGCTCAATTCCCTTCCATAGAGCTGCATCAAGGATTGTGGAAAACTCTGGAGCTCATCAACAAGGGTTTGGAGGCCGTGTGGTCCAGATGTCGGTGGTACGCGATCTGTTGCTGCGGTAGAGGGTGTGACACTACGTTGAAAAGACTTTCTACCTGCGGGTGGAGTTGGGACATTGCTACGCGCTGATAAGACGTTGCAAAGCGAGTAGGAGGGTACTTTTGGAGTGCTGGTAGTAAATTTGGGTGAAAATATGTATGGCGTGATAGTGGGTATCACAACTTCGCCGTAATGCTGCAGGATGTTTTGTAATTGTAGTACATGGTTCCTAAGTCGGATGTTCCGAGTGATTGACAGAGTGTATTCCTTAATGCGTTTGTTGCATACGGACTTGCTGAACCACTGATCAGGGAAACCAACAAATTGATACTCTGGCCATTGGGCCAATATCGACTCTGCGACTACTGACGATTCTCTCCTGATCGCCGCATCGTACTCTTCTTCCCTCAATTGGACTCGCGTCGTCCCCTCCACGTTTAAGGAGTGTGCAGTGGTTAAGGATAGGGGAAGGGCGGATTCGGATACCAATCGCTCTAGATAGGTGAGCTCTGGGCTGACCCCGTCCGCAAGCCGATAAGAACCGTAGCCGTCTTGTAGGGAATCCAGGTTGTGACAACGTTCATCCAGGGCAAAGATAATCACAAAGGGAACAAAGTCTGAATAGTGAGACTGGCTGTACGTCGCGGCTGAAAGAGAAAATAACAATGTGGTTTTGAGGTTTCGAAGGTTTTGAATGTTCCTATTTACGGCCTTGCAACAGAGGTCGTAGATGCCGAACCAGTCACGTGCAGGATCGAATTCGAGCCAATATCGACTGTATCGCAGCGAGATATTTCCGCTCCTCGTAGGACCAAGTGAGCCCCATGATTTCATGAGATCCCAAAGGTCAGAAGACCTGCGGTTCAGAGATGGCCGCTCATTCCATATCGACCACGATGTCTGGAAGACTGTATCCTTGGTGGTTACAAGATCGGAAATATCTCTTGACCGGTACTTGACGTCGCCTAGAAATGATGGTTGCCTGGAGTGAATGTCCGATGGATAGTATGACCTATTACGGAAGGCCGCCCGATTCAACAACAATGGCTCGCGATAAACGTCGATATAAGTGAGCTCATCGTACAGAGTATCCAATGCCCACGCATGGTCACGAAGGGAGCATTCAACTAGGTAAAATTCGTGGTGTTGGGATAGTGCTGGAAGGTCTTTCCACGTCACCTTGGCTACATCCGCGGTACTTCCGCGTCCGAGTCGGAGGTATTGTCTGTCTGGTGTCAAAGAACCAATGAGTTCCAGCATCTCTGCCTCCTCGGCGCCGAGTCTTTGGAAGGACCTGACCCCAGCACTTCGCAATATGTACAGCGCCTCTTCCGTTCCCGTGCGGCCGAGTAATGGATCAGGAAGACAGTGACTTGTGAGCGCATGCAAATAGCATTGGTAGAGCTTGCTGACCAAACTTGCATTACCTCTGAGGCATCCAAGATCGGTGTCGATTGTATATTCATGCCAACGAACATGCCCTTCATCACCAGTGTCTATGTTCACCTCCGTGAAGTCTTTAGATAACCGGAATGAAACACGCCCTTGCGGGATTATGACCCGCCGTTGCATTCGAGGCTTGTCCGGGCCAGTAGAGCCAGGACACAAGATGAGTTTGCTTCTTAGGCCAAACATTGTCCCGCACGACTGGGCCTTGTCTACCACGTATCCGGGCATGCTTCTACACTCAAGCTCCCAGTTTGTGTTGACTAAGAACGATAGGCGGAACCGAGGAAGGGAAACTTCCAGCGTCTGGCTGGTGTGTGTGATAAAAAGGTATCGCGGGTTCTCTATTGATGACACAAGGCGAGCCACTATGTCGAAAGTACTTGAACGAATGTCGATGACTCGTATCGGCGGAATGCCTTGACGAGCCTTCTGGAGAGTAGCAAAACGAGAAAGAGCAAGACGTTTTCGCTTTTTTGGAAGACTAAGCTTTTGCAAGTGGAGGCACCAGTTGGAAGGGCTAGGTGTCCATGGGGAACCAATCGGACGGAATTCAAGCTCGCCAGTGCTCAGGTCGAGCCAATGGATGTAATCGTTAACAAAATGTTGAGGAAAGTCGTCGACAAGTGTAGACCGTGGAATGAGCTGCAAGAGTTGTGAGTTGTCCCGGGCCGGTTTCCGTGCTTGCACGGTTATCTTCCCATCATTGAAGGAGAATAGGATCTTTGTTGGCCGATTTCAATCACCCGGACGTCCGACAAAAAAAGTGTCTTACCTGATACCCAAATGGAGTAGATCGAGTCATATAGTCCATTCCAGGGACGTCAGCAGGAACCACATCGAAAATTCCCTGAAAGCCCCTCAGATAAGGCCCGAAAGTGCTAGAGAAATTTGTCTTTGGTCACTCACCGCACCAAATATGCTCTTGTATATTGGGTCCTCTACGATCCCTTGCGGAAGCCTTCCCGATGATTTTCCGCCAATTAGCAGTTCGCCTGTTAGGAGATCGTAGTGCACTTTTTGTCCTTCATTGGTCGAATACAATATCCACCGAGGGTTCTCTTTGTGAAGCACACGCCAATTCGATGAGTTACCCCGACGATAGCCTAGCCACAACCGTTCAAGTGCATGGTCAAATGCGCCCGCATGCAACAATGTGGCCTGTCCGAGTCCGCGATCCGTCCGTGAAGGCTGGCTAAAAAGGGGCTCCAAGTAATGTAGTAGGCGATGATGACGGCGAAGCATCCGAGAAACATAAAGTGAGCCACCGCCCAAGGGATGTCGTGGTGTGTTATCATGGACAATGGCTGCACATTCTATGGCGATAGAAATGTCTTCCTCGTTGATAATGGTAGTGGGGACGTGCTCTGGACATACATCGAAGGTCGAAAAGCATGTCGCAGCAAGCATGCATAATCGATTTTGCAACCTTGTCTGCAATGTTTCATCTGATGTAGAGTCGATCTTCATCCATACTTCTCCTATCCATCGATATGTCACAGCTCGAACCTCTCGCAGCAGCAAACACGCCCTATGAGAAACATCCACGTCTGTTGTCGAGGCCAAGAGGCGGCTGCAGATAAGAGCTGACACAGATGAGACAAGAATGGTGGTCGGAAAGTTTGACATACCTATAGTGCGTGCTGTGCCCTCCTCTTGCCAATTTGCCCTTGTCTTTTCGAGAAGGTTCTCCAGCTCACGCAAGAGGGAATTTCCAAAGCTTGAAATGCTTAGATCGGCATGCCACTCGCGAATGCCATCTGACAAAGGTCCGAGTTGCCAGGCTGCATGTGTGATCAAGGTATGCACTTCCTCGCGACTAAATGAGAGGTAGGGTGATGCGAGCTCCCTTGCAATGTTTAACCATTGCAAACGTGGACCACTGCGCAACCCCGAAAATGATATGAATTCGTGCAGGTTGATTTCATCCGGGCAATTGGCCTGAGCGGCGATGATATCATTTGGGGTGTGTTGAGTGCTGGATATGAATTGACGGATGGGATAGTATGGACTTGACCTGGATATATGTGGCTCACAAAGCTTTGCGGCATGAGACCACGAAAAAGGGGGTTTCATCACCCAGGATCGATGCGTGAGGTCGAATAGCATGAACGATAGCCCATTGTCAACGAAAAGTGAGGATTCCTCCGCTGGAATCGTAACCATGATTTCGCCAGCATCGGGGAAAGCCGGATTACTAACTGAACAAATTGTTACTCGGGAATTTGGTCGACGCTTCGCTGCCCAACGGCGGAGGGGAGAGAAGGAATCCAAGACATCTCCAGTGAGGGCCTTGTCGAGCGGCTGATTGTGCCGTTGAGCCCGGCCGACGTCGCAGATAATCATGTAAGTTATATCGCGCCAGATAGAAAATGCGCGGGGAGGAGACAATTCGAATACTACAAGTTGGGCGGACTTCGTTGAAGGGGGAAGTATCCACTCATGGACACGGATTTTCAGAGCATTGGCTCGACGTTCTAATTTACATTTCTTGCAACTTGAGCTGTGTGCTTCACGCCCGAACTTGTCCTTCGATTGCTTATGATCCATCTTCGAAGCCTTGCGTAGAATTGATGTCCATTTTTTGTTCAAAGAGCCAAGTTTTGCGCGTTTCGCCGCTTGTTTTCCCAGAGCGTGCGTGCTTATCTCATCATAGAGGAGTTGAAGATTCTTGGAGGTATGAAAGTACTTCAAAGCGAAACAAGAATCATCAACGCAGTTTGAAAATATCGAAGTCGCCTCGAGAGCTTCTTTATGTCGCTGACACAGATACTCTTCGATATGCAGCGCACGTTTCAAGGAAGCCGACCGATGAAGGAGTAAGCAATGGAGGAAGTTGGAGGGAATTTCCGGAGAGTATTGCTTTAATAATGGACATGCCTGGATTGCGAACCTATCCAGCGCCACCCAGAGATCCATGATGGTTAGAATCATCATCGAATTGTCTTCAGATTTGTCTTCGTCTTCAGACTTGTCTTCGCCTTCAGACCTGTCTTCGTCTTCAGATTTGTCTTTGTCTTCATAAAGTTCTTCGACGCCAGCAAAGTACTGTTCGATGCAAGAAGCGATCACGTCCAAAGACTTGTCATGGTTTGTGGATGCGGCGACCCAAGCTTCCAAATGCATCTCCACAGATAACTCGAAATCCGCAAGTGCAATGTGAGGATCTTTATCAATAGCCTTTGCAAGGGCGCCTTTCGTAAACTGGGAAAAATCATGTTCATTATAATGGCGCGATCTGTAGGAGGGGGTAAAGCGCCCATGTTTGAAGCCTTGTGAGGCCGAGAGAAGTGCGTCCGCAAGGAACCGATATGATTTGATAAGGGAGATGTTCGAATCGGCGACAAAATCGAGTTGCTTGAGTTGCAATGTCGAATGGCCTGGGATCGATTCAGTTTCCTGGAATGCGATCCATCTCTTGGAAAGAAGTTCCTCCGTCTCCCTTGCGCTATCGTGAACGAATTGATGGACATGGATTGAATCATCGCGGCCTAATTTTGAAAGACGCCGAGCCATTTTAGCCCTCATGACGTAGAGTAACTCGCTTGGGAAATCTTGGCGGACACCACAACGCAGAAGATGGGCATGAAAGAAGAGGACGAAATTCTTGTAAAGATTGCTGGAACGGAGGGAGGATTGGAGGGTGACTCTGAGGACGAGCCACAACGGGGATCTTCGCCACGCCGGCTTTTCCTGATGCTTGTCGTCCAATAGCACTTCATCTCCTATCCGCTTCGTGATGCGGTCCACAACTGCAGGGTGACCGCATCCCCTGAGAATCCCAACCAATAACTCAGAAATGTGCCTGGGGTGGACGCTTTCGCGAAGGTCAATTATGAGACGTTTCTCGGAGGTGGTTGAAGTAGAAATTGAATCCAAGTGATCAACGTCCATTTGGACGAGGAAAGAGGATAGCTCCGAGAGAAACCATTCATCCGTAAACATATCTGCGGGAATCTGGATTGCAGGCCCCGGGTATGAGCACAGTAGCTTTCCCTCGGCCTTCGTTATGGCTCTAATCGATGGCAGGACTTCGAACACCTCGAACTGAACGAAGTCGGCCGTGGCAAGCCTGCGCACAATGAGAGCAGCGTTTTGTGCCCGAATATGCATGCAAAATACGCCTGATGGAGGGTGTTCAAATCAAGTCAAGGACGGGACAAAGTGCGAGCTATCTGTACATACTTCCAAGGGCCATATCAAATAACGCACGTTGGAGGTCATCCACCTTCAATGGGGTTTGTGCAGCGCGACGAGCTAGTTCCATCATCTTGATCATGTGCACCCATAACGGAGTTTCTGAGGATGGGAGAAGTTTGAGGAAATCTTGCGCGGCTTCTATGAGACTGTTACACAGCGCAACATTCGTTTTCTGCTCTGTCTCTTCGTTCGGGCCCCTCTGAGGAAGCTTCGGGGGCATGAATACGTGCTCGATGACAGAACGCAAAATAACAGAGTCGAAATTATCGGTAGAAGAGACGGACATGACTGTTGAGAATAAGACTGTAGCGGCAGAGAGTTCAAGCGTTCAAGTCCACGTGTGATACGCAAGGCCAGGTCTTCGAAGTCCGCGCCCAAAGTGGTATGTCTGGTTTGGAGGCAGACGAGGAATCGAACTGATATACAGAACTGACTCGTCACGTTCGTGCGCTATTTACCTGTGTTCGTAAACCTATTACCATTCATATTAACTTCCTTGCGTACCGTGACTGGCACGAAGCTTTGGTACAAACCCTCCCATCACTTCTTGTTGTTCCTGAAAGCCCAGCCGAGAGATACTCTCAGCCTATTGCTCTGCTCACATTACCGCCATCGATATGAGGATACAGTGGAGGTCAGCGGCGAGGTCGAACTTGTGTCACATTACATAATGCAGCCCTGAGGCTTCCGCTTCTCCGGCCCTCTGCGGACTCAAACTCGGTGAGCGCTAGCGCTGCTACTGGACTGTCCAGATACTCCCCGAAGATAACTTAACATGACCGCATCCTACCACGGTTGGCCCTATACCCATCAAGTGAGTGCGTCCATCTCGACTCACGGTTCCTGGTAAGTCAGCATGTTACCTGCTGCCAGGCATGTAAACGCCGGCTGCCGTATATTTTTATGGATGGCGCTGTCGTATCTGTGCCACCCGGAGACTAGTTGGTTTTCTTGAATTCGGACGTGCGTCCTTCTTGTTTTCGTTTCCAGGCCGTGGGTCAAACTCTGTTTATCATCTCACACAGTCATTCCCTCCCATATATGACCCGTGACTCCGTGAGGCCCATGCGATTGCAGCCGACTCGGATTATCCTATCTACAGACGAAATTTACTCGAATTTACCAAACAAATGCATCTGATTAACTAGGGACTCGTTGCTCGAATCCATTTCTCCTAGTGACAATTACACTTCTCCCTAGCGCAAACATCACGCCGACAACCAGCTGCACAGATCGGTCCAGATTGCTCACTTTGCTGAACCACCACACCCCTTCCGCGCAATACAAATGCAAACAATAAACAAGTCCATCATATTACCACTACTACACATCTTCACCGTCATCATAATTCTTCAACAGCCGTCACTCGACTCCGACAAAGCTGCACTCTCAAGCTCTACCAACCACACCGCAGCCAGCCACACCAGCACAACCTCGACGCGGGGCCCATGCAAATGGGATATTGATCGGCAGCGGCTTCACCTCGCCCTTGCCCAAGTTCCCCGCACCTCACCGCATGCGGAAGAGGCAGACGAGGGTCGAGGTCGACGACGGCGAAGAGCTTCCGCTTCTCGAGCACATTCTGGTCTACGCGTGCGCGCTGGCGCTCCGCGACGGGTGCGAGTATGATACACGCGCAATCGAGTGATTCGCAAGGGTCGATATTGCCGCGAAAGACGGGAGCGGGAGATGGCGACGGTGTGGGGGGTACCAGAGGCAGAGCAGAATGTGAGGCAGATGAAGATGGCGATGGCGAAGTGGGTCGGGCAATGTCGCAGGCGCTTGGAGCAGAAGCGCTTTGACGGGCGCGGGAGAGGGTGGGCAAGAGGCGACGGAGTGCGTTCCGGGGGTGCCTAGATGCTAGCTTGCCGTTGGGCGTATTGTCATTCCCGCGCCGGGGGCGAGCGCGCGCACGAGAATGGGGCTGGGTGCCGATGTGCCAGCCGCCCGCGAGCCGCTCGAGCGTCTCTACGAATTCCACTTTTGACCAGGGATAGAAAAGATCGGATAGCCCTCAGGACCATCGACAACTGTGGCCGCACGGACGAACGCGCGGAATAAAGCAGTAAAGTCACCGAGGATGAGCAGGCAGAGTAGCACCGAATTGTGCGACTCGACTAACAACAGGTGCGTCGTGAAAGGCACTGCTGGGTCCGGGCAGCGCCGGCGGAGGGGAACCAGGCGCACCCGGACGTAACGCCCCCGAGAGGAGGAACGCATACGCCGCCCGCTTCACGAGGTTATCGACACCATCGGCGGAGGCATTGTCGTCATTGCTGGACGAGCAAGGCGGTGGCGGAGCTTCTAGGGCGTCAAAGTGGGCGAGGAAGCGCTCGTGGTCGCGAATGCTCTTCCTCAGTATTAGCCCGCCAATCTGTTCCCGAAAAACACCGTGGGCGAGCACAGCTCGATATGCTTGAAGCCTCGGCACAGAGGTGCTATCGAGTGGCCCATCTGGAATTCCTATCTCGACCCCACTATAGCGCCCGATATAACAGACGGAGCTCCGCCGCGCCTTCAATTGAGAACCTCTCCTCGACTAAGAAGATGGCAGGCTGAAGATAGGCCGCAGCGCGGAGGAAGAGCAACTGTGGCTCATGGGCCCCGGAGCGTTGGGAAGAACAGATGGGTGGGACTTTTTGAGGCGTTTCGATATCAGAGGTCCCGCCGACATCGGCGTCACTTGTTACATCACAAGGCTTGCCCGGTCGACTTTTTCTTGCTATCCTTTTCCTCTGGTCGCCCTTTCCTTTATTTTGGAGGGTGTGACTACCGTTGCGATGGAAGGAGGGGGCCTTGCGTAACGCTCGAGCCTCCTTGAGCGCATGCGTGAAGCCCTTGACAGTCGAGAACGCGGGCCGTAGTAGACTTGGCGAGTTGCTTGCTGTCTCCAGTTGAATGGAAACTATCACGAGGGTAGAGAATCGAAGACGAACCGAGAGGGCATCTTCTGGTGGAAAAAGTGGAAAATTTTCGCGTCTGGTTCACTTGAATCTTTAGAAAACCGGTATACAAAGACAGTTCAAGAATGACGCACCAATTTGAAAGCCGTTCTGCGACATCTTCGAACACACTGCCACCCTGCATTCCACCACGCTCAAGACAATCCAGCCCGCCATACATGCCAGGGTGAGACAACCACGCACCTGGCATCCATAATCCATCATCTCATTCTGCCACCCCGAGATCCTGTTGTCAATGTTGCAACCCAGAGTCGTCTGAGGCCCATGGTTCTGAGGTGGGTGGTAATTTGGGGGAAGCGTCGACGCGTCATGAACATTTGCGTCGGTTAATTAATCATACTTTTCGGGGCCTTCGCTGCCTGTCAAAGATTCCGAATTGTACTCGCCATTTGAAGCCCAGTTCAGTCTATTTCAGTATTTCAATCTTGAAGATGTATATGTCGTGGTCCCGTGCAGAATTTTCGTACGGGATTTGGAAGGGTCGCGGTGCTGACCTGTACCATGGCACCCACGGTTTAAAGTTCAACGTTCAACGTTCATCAGTTCCGCAGAGGAAACGATACGGAAAATGACCTTCAAGACTATTCTTCAATTGCATGCGATAGCTTCCCTCACGCACGAGGTGGCGCGTACATCGATCCGCTTCGAGTTCGGATGTCCTACCAACCATCATACCTCACGTTACTCAATCCACTCCTTCCTCACGATTGTCACCGATCACAGCTCCAATTGGTATCATGTAAGTTTCAAGCGACTGTTGACGAAGCAACTGACCAAATTTCATGTTAGCCACCAACGCAACCTTAGTGTCCGAGTCGTGACAGCAACAAGGACCTAATATCTAATATGGGAGATCGTGACCCATTTTCCTTGGAGGAATCAAATGGACCCCTCGTAGATGGACGTACGTCCCATTCAGCATTTCCACATCGGCCACTGACTAGCGTGGTATAGTCCGCGTGACAGTCGACATACTCCCAGACGATGCTCTCCTTCACATATTCCATTTCTGTCGGGCGGACGGCATGAACACATTTCGCGTTATGTGGAAGTGGTAACCACTGGTGCACGTATGTTAAAGATGGCGACATCTCATATTTGCGTCACCGCAGGGTTTGGACCTACGACTTGTCTGTACGCGAGGGACACTTGTGCAACGGGTGGTGGATATTTGGCCAACTACCATTCCGATCATCATATTTGATCAAGCCGAACAGGCTTCTGGGCTTCCTATTTCCAACGTCATTGCTGTCCTCGAGCGCCATGATCGCATATTTTATCCCGGCCCCCT
>QFFA01004622.1:0-18208 GCA_003316565.1 Russula foetens | reverse complement strand
ATCGGGCGTTGGCCCGGGGAGCATACTGACACACCCTTTTCGACAAGCTGGGCTTTTGAGGCTCTGGCATGTGGTGGATGGTATCTATCTGTGCGTCCTCGTAGCACCAGTCATTTCCTCTCACGCGCGTCACTCAACTCAAGGCTACACCCCCAGCTGGGAGTACTTCACTACTCTTGACCTCGAGTGGGATGTCATCCGAGGGCGTCACCCCCACAGGTGGAGTTTCTGGGTCCGTGATGATAGCCCTTTCTTTTACGCTTGCCTCCGGACGGGCGACGAGCTGATGTATTCGTCGTTTGTAGATTTATTCTCTTGCCCGCATCGCAACCCTCTCGGCTGTAATCACAACTCTCGTCATTCTCGGCACCACAACTACAATCGACTGTCAGGTGTGTACAGTATGCCACGCCTGTCTCCTAACCCCCGTGGTCTGATTTGGCACCCCAAGGTCAGTGTCCTTTTGCATTTGGTCAGTAATCATTTTCGAGGGCCTAGGCGAGAACCTTCAACTTAATGGCCTCGTCAAGGTCACCTCCTACTTGGCCTTCTCTGCTGCCTCTGTCTTGCTTGCGCGACGAGTGTATGTCTGTTACCCCTCGTAAATCTCGATTGTCTCCCTGAAATGGATGTTCATCCTGGGGCCCGCAGAATTGCCATTTGGAACAAGAACAGGGTTATAGTGGCGATCGCAATGTGCCTATGGGTCGTCAATGGTGCATTCATCATACATGGTAACTCCACTCCTTTCCCTCCTTTGATGGCCTGGAACTCATGTCAATCCGCTTTTATCAGCCGTCTCACGGGTACATATGCAATCGTCCGTGTTTTTGACGTCCCAAACTCATGTATACTTTCAACAGATTCGCGGAGCAAGAAGTGCTCCCAGTGACCCATGCACGACGCTCAACGCCGGGGTCACCAGAATGGCCATCATCGCTTCGTTTGTAACAGACTTCATCATGCTCGTCATCATGCTCGTTGGCCTGCTCCGCCTTGGTTACCATCAAGAGAGTCCGTTCGCATTGAGACGTTTCATGTGGAAACAGGTGAGATAGATACCATTCCCGCTTGTCGTGCCACTCTTAAAGCACCCTGGCGGTTCTCTATTCGTAAGGGCGTTATCTGGCTGCTCATTGCCATGATTGTTGGGGTCATTCCAGTAGTAAGCCCCGCTATTTTTTCGCACGTCCCTTCATACCTTTCATAATCCCATTTCCCCTGCAGGTCCTTAACATTATGAACCTGAATGGTATTTCTGTCTCTCTATTGTCCAGAAATGAGAGCATTTACTGGACCGGTTCTTCTCCACATAACAGATCCGCTCAACGAGGCACGCACTCTATTTTCACGAGTGGGCGACGATTGCTCGTTTCTAAAATCTTACTGGCCGACAGATGTTCCAATTTCCCTGGGTGATCACAGTAGTAATCGCCGCTACAAGGATGTACCGCGCTCCTCACGACCTTTCATCTCCTGTCCTGTACGACGATCATCTATTACCTTCCCCCCAATGCTCACTGTGATTTCAGTCCTGGTCACACGCACAGATCTCCCCAGGGTGGTAGCGCCAGAGTACCGATCAGAGTTCAAGGGATCACTTCGGCTGAACCTAATTCGCTCGGAAGGGGAAAGGTTGATGTGCGCACACCCAACGAGACAAGTGACGATGGCATCGTCGGGAGCACGGAAAAACAGGTGAAAGGCGAATTAAGTGATCCGCGTGGATTGGTTTGAGTAAGGGTAGCTTTCGCTGGCTGGGTACCTTTGGGCGATGCGTTACGTTACATCATATCATATAATTACCGTATATATCTGTAATCAGATAATCAGATGTTTGAGATTAATATTGTTATTTTTGTTTAACGTAACGTTTAACCTCCGTTCGGTTAACTCGACCACTCGACATTCAATGGCACCGTTTTCTGGCAAGTATTGCATATACCCTAATCACCCACAAGAATCATTCTGACCTTATTAGTCTCAACTCTCAAGGAAAAGGCCACCCAGGTAAAGAGTGCCAGCATAAAGTCATACGATTCGGCGCGAGAAAGGCTCTCCGCCAACAACTCCTCTGGTAGTACGACAAGAGCAAAACCTCCGCCCCCGCCACCTAGAAAAGCATCTTCCAATAGAGCTTCAGAGGTCCCTGGTGGGATCACAGATGTCGAATCGATCGATTGGGCCAACCTTCCAGACGAAGACAAACAGGTGTTCTTTGGATGGCTCGATGAGTTTTTCGCCCGTTATTTGGATGGATCCCCACCCACCACCTCATCTACTGTGACCGTCCCCATCGCTACAAGTACTCCAGGTACTACCTCTGACCCGGTACCACGTTCTCCGCCGCCGCCACCTCCTCCCAGAGTCAGTTCCAGAACAAGTCAAAATATCAGCCTTGAGCCCCCAGACGAACCAGCCCCAGCTCAAGCCCCATCGCCACCACGCCGCCGGAATATCCCTCCTCCACCGTCCCAAAAAGGACCCGTACGTTGACCCCTTCTGAAGCGGTCGTTACTCTTTTTGCTAACACCTCACAGCCAAAAATCAACTACTCCACGAAACCGTCTGCACCTTCAGAGGGACCTGCGCCACCTTTACCAAATACATCCGCTGGGCCCTCATATTCCTCGGATTCCAGTTCGTTCCTTTCTTCATCGGTTCGACCTGTAAATCTCATGCCTAGTCTCGTTCAATCAGCCGATCTCCAGATGTCGTTTCCTCCACCTACAACAAACGGCTCCGCCGCTGCCGACCTTGCGGTGTTCATGCACCCATCCACACCCTGGGACACCGACTGGTATACGAGCGATCCGCCGATGCCGCCACACATAAACGGATCGCCCGAGATACGCTTTGCTGGCTCCTTCGGCCACACGGACGCGCGCGGCGTGGTCCTCTTCTCGGACCTCAGCATGTGCTGGTACTCCGTGACGTACGGCAAGGGAAGCGTCACGCGCTGGGCGCGCTTCCGACCGCGTCCTGAGCCTATGTCCAGCGCGGCGTTACGACGAGCGGCAGAGACACACGGCGCAGCCGTGGCAGCGTTCGCCGAGCGCGCGGTCGCATCTGGTCGTCCCGTCGCCCGCGGCGAGTGCTGGGACGTCGCCCACGAGGCGCTCCGCCACGCCGGCTCCATCGTTGGGCTCCGCGATGCGCCGATTCTGAGCACCTCGCGCGCGCACGGGCATCTCCTCTTTTGCGGCAAGCCCGGCGTGGGCAGGTGGCGCGGCGGAGACGACCGTCTCCGCGCGGGCGATATCGTCGAGTGGCGGTCCGTGCGCATCGGCACGGCGCAGTATGGCGGATTCGCGATCCTGGGACAGCCGGATCATACCGCCGTGCTCGTCGAAGACACCATCCCGCGCTGTGCCGTCGCCGACGGGCAAAGTGTGGAGCCTGCCGACGTGGGCGCTTTGACGGTCGTGGAGCAGACGGCGGGGAGCGCGCCCAAACGTCAGTCGTATGACCTCGCCAAGTTGCAACAGGGGGAAGTTTGGGTATACCGGCCGGTCGGGATGGTCGAGTACCTTGGCTCGACGCTGGGCATCGACATACCTTCCGGACTTGAGGTATTCGCAGTCTAAGTTCCGATCAGGCGTGGCGACATATCGTGAACGATTCTCTTTATTGAGGAGTGTTCCCATCGCATGGGACTTGGAGTTCAGGAAACATGCTTATGCTACATTTCCTTACTCCTTTCTATCTGCTATCCCCGAATCTTTGATCCACCTCTTTGGCACCCCCAAGCTACTGAGAAGCGTGTACCATTGATAGCTGTTTCCTTGGACCATTACCTCGTGCCCACCGCCAGTCACTAGCGATACTATACGTATCATGTCAAGAAGAGACTTAGTCTAACCCCACGATGAGACTGCCCAACTTGAGGTCGAGTCGAGGATGCACAGCGCACTCGCAGTGCCTCAGCGATTTCTTTATCTTTTGTATTGGTGAAATAACTGACAGGCAGCACCTATCATACGGTCAAGCGTCAAGCGTCATTGAGCTGCTGGGGCGTGTGTTGTGTTGTGATTTAACACGTTGCCCCTCCATACCTCTGGGTAGCGTGTGACGCAAGGCCTAGGTGGGATGAGCTCCATGGCACGTGGGTCAGAGATGGGAACTGAGGTCACAGAGATAAATACCGACAGTATGGAAAGAATGATCAGGATCAGGAAATAGGGCACCAGGCTAAGGTCGGATGGATGTCCAACCAAGACTAGTAGTGGTAATGTAAATTATGATCCCGATACTGTACCCTGTGCCCAAACGTGTTATATGATCTCGGCCAGGTTGCAACAGGGGAAATTCGACCCTTGGTTAGGATATTCGGGTATTGGGCTGAACGCTGGGCATCGACACATCCCCAGGTCTTGGCGCATTTACGGTCTGAGTCTCGATGGGGCAGCCATATATCATGATCAATTCTCTTTAGCCAGGGATGACCTCGTCTCTGGGGGCTATTTGGGTTTCAAGGACGTGCTTACATGACATTTTACTTCTTTTTTTTAAGAGCCGTCTCTGAAACCTCGATCCACTTCTTTGGCACCCCCAAACTACCAAGCAATTCAAAGACTGCTGGTACCTGTTTTCCCTGGACCATCACCTCGTGTCCGCCGCCCGTCGCAGGTGATGCTGTACGCATCGTGTCAGAAAAGCGTCAATCTGAACACTCTTAAAGAGTACGTACTTGAGGTCGAAGACGCACAGCGCACTCGTAGTGCCTCGGTGAGAGTGTCCGAGGAGAGTTGGTACGGCTCGAACCCCGTTATGAGCGTGCAGGTCTTGTGGCCCTGCCTGGTCTTGGTGGCGATCACAATAGGACGCAGCGCACCCTTCTTCGTGATAGGCTCATCACTACCGACTGCAATGCGGTACCAGGGTTGCATGCGACCGCACAGGGCGACCAGTGCTTCTTCGCGCTTAGCAAATTCTGGAACGGGTGTTGCGCCCTTTGAATTAGGGGGGCCGTACAGCGCGGCAGAGAAGACCGCGTCGGAGTTGACGTTCAGGTACTGTTGCTCCACGCGGTTGACAAGGTCGTGCTTCTCGATGTATGCGAGTAGCGCGGATTTGACCTCGGCGAGGGTGTACAGAGCGCCCGTGCTGTGGCGACGTTGGCGGCTATCAGCGGAGAAAAAAAGAGGTCAGGGTAGGGATGTGACATTACTCGAGCCCCAGGTCTCCGAAGAACGGCAGGGTAACGAGGTGTGGCTTCCATAGCTCCGTCACGATGATGCTTTTCTCGGAGTTTGCTGCGGCAGCAGCTTGCTTCGCTTCACGTTCCTCCGCTCGTCGTCGCCGCTCGTCTTCCTCCCCGACGGTACGGTGGAGTTGATGGGCGACGACATTTGGATGTGTCGGATACACTGCGACGACGACGACATCCGGCCGAGCATCTTTCAGCTTGAGAAGACCGCCTTTCTCTGTGGTGCGTAAAAAGGCGGACAGCGACTTGAACGACGAATGCTTGATATCAACAGGCGTGGTAATTGTCCGCGTGAAGGGTCGCGCAGGGAGTATGTGCGCCGTATACAGTGTTGTCGTGGGCATAGGGAAAGCAGAAGACGGGAGGTCAGCGAGAGTCGTTTGTAGAGCTTGCAAGAGCGCGGCTCGTAGACGAGTGGATACCTCTAGTTATGATGAGCCGGGCGTCAGAAGAGTGGACGTGAACCAGGGATGATACCTTCCGGCGTGAGCTTCTCCTCAGCATCTGCCACAGGCCCATCTTTCACGTCAGCAGGCTGATCCCCGACGGGATCCTGGCCAGGGCCGAGTGGGGCGTCACCACCAACGTCGCCACCATCATCCGCACCTCCACCATCGCCAACACCAGCATCGTGGTCGCCCACAGCTGACGTGGACACGGCCTCTGGTGGCTCGCCTTTGGACCCGATTGACCATAGATGATCTTTCCACGTGTGGAGAACGATGACCGCCTTCCCTTTCGTAACGCTTTGGTTGACCTTGTCAGAGTCGATGGCCATGCGGCCCACTGCGAGGGGCGGACCCCGTGCGTCACGCGCGAACTGCGCGACGCCGACGAGGGAGCCCGCAGGCGCGGACGCGGACACCTGCACGACTGCGCAAGGGAGATAGTCTGAGGACGTTGGATAGCTTCGCTAGGCAATCTCGCGCGCACCGCCGGGTACCATGAGGTCCGCACCGCCGACGAGGACGGGGATGACGGGGGCGGGAGTAGTGAGAACTGGAAGCAGTGTGGGATGTTTCCAAAGCGTGTATACTGGAAGCCGTTGATTCAACCATCGGCGTGGCCATATCAGCACCAGCGAGCGATGAAAAGGCGCAAAAAAAAATGAGGGATGGGAGGAACTCGATAGGAATTGGCAAACGTACCTGTCGGAATTAGTTCATCTGAACCCTTCCCAACACTGAACCAAAGCGGATCTCCGTCTCCTGAGAGGTAGAGGACCTGTGGTGTGAAGTCCGGACGAATCAGCCACCATCGGGTTACAGGTTACAACACCCCAACGTCTGGGACATCGGAGACTTGAACCTACGCCAGATTCGCTGTTGTATGCGCTAAACTTTTGCGAGAGGAGGCCATCAGGGACGAGATTTTCAGCGATCTCAGGTGTGAGGCGGAACCGCTCTGCTGTACGGGCTTTGATTTTACGCCTCTCTGATGATCTGAGCGGTGCTGTCGGTGACGTTGGAGAGATGTCGATTAACGTATCGCCTGGAAAGGTGTGGGGATACCTGATGTTTTTGTATCTCCAAGCGGTTTCTTGAACATCAGACGAGCCAAGTGGTGGTTGTAGAGGAAGCGGGCCTCGTGAACGCAGCCACGTATTGTCTCAATGTTATGGCCAATACAACACAATCGACAACGTTAGGCACAGTAGTCCTGTACTGGGCGCTCACACCAGATCCTGCAAAAATTGTCTCGGAGACAGACGGAGTGTAAGGGATGCACTCGCTGTAGGCTCGGGATCGACCTGCCTTCCCTTCACTCGACACATCCGACCGCATTGCCCGACACGTCCGACGCCACAGACAATGAGCGCGCGTCTGCGCTGCTAGGACTCCGAAGTATCGTTGCCTCTCCATTCCTTGCAGCCCATGGCTCGCGTTCCTCACCCTCGTCGTCTTGCGCTCATCCCATTCAAACCCTTTTTCTTGTTACTAAGACTAAGGACCATTATTCTAGACTGTAAGTAGTCGCGTTTGCGTTTTTCCTATGATTCCTATCCCTTTTGCCTTTCGTTTCAGCGCTCAGCAACATCAGTCGGCTCACGCAGAGCCGTCACACCCTCTCTCCTCTCTCCTCTCTCAGCTCTATACTACCTCGCGCGTTCTCGGGTATTTGGAACATGTCTTGGTTCTATTGTGACCTTAACCTTCCTCTATTGAACTCGCGCGTGGACTTCACTCGTTCTTAATGGTGCCTATCGTCCTTAGTCTAGTAGCTTCTCCCTTTGCCACGAACAAGACCCAATTTACTTCCAATCATCGACAATGCGTTGCTCAATAGGAGAGTCCTTCGAAGAGCACTCAAAGCTATGTTTGTCTCTCCGAGGACGGACAGATTCCTAAGTTGTACCGTGACAAGTCTAGGCATATTCTCGAGATCAGTCATCCTCCTAGTGATCAGAGCTCAGGGTGGGACAATTTGGGCCGTTTGATTGGCCTTGCGCCTGCATCGGCTGCACTTCAGGCACTTCCCATCAATTCGAGGATGAACCCGAGACCGTGACAGCTTCGAAACAGATCTTTCCTTCTCTTTGTGTGGTAGCGGTCCTAGTTACTACAGTATATCCCCTGTCCCCTGCTCTGGGCCATGCTGCTGACGCCGACTACGTCTGCATTTGCATTTGCACAATTGGGCCGCGATCGTCTCAGAAGTTACAGGTATATCTCAACCAATCTCCTTCGTCAACTCAAACATGGGTAGCAGATCTGACCGGGTCAGGGCTTCAGGGAATGGTCATGAGCGGCCCTCAATGATCTCGTATCTCTACCTGAGAAGATCCTGTGACATCGTGGAAAGGTTCGAAGTTCAATTTTCTGGGGTTGTTCGTGTCCTAACGTGCCGGAGATTGCTAAGTGATTTTGGCTCCACGCCGTAGCCCGCCTTACAAAACTCAGTACATAGGGGGATCACTTGCTCCATACACCATGTCAGCAGGGCCACCACCCGAACGCCTGGAGCATGTCCTGATATACGCAAATGGGGAAGACAACCCTCAGATATTATCAACATGTTATCGATGAGCGTGCGGGCCTGCACACTAAGCTAGTATCGGTTTAGGGGCCTCCCACAGTCCCAATTTCTGGGCATTGCGCACAACCACCTTGGGAAGAGTTACACATGCCGAAGTACCGCATGATCTTTCCAGCGTCTGGCGGAGTCGCCAATATTATTAGATCTGACAATGCCGATGTTTTGATCAGGCCTATGTGATGTCATGCAGTTATTATAGTTATAGTAACACCAATTAGATTTTCTAGAATTGATGTCTGCATGAAAGGGAAACTATGACAAGAGTAGACTTGCGATTAATCCTCGGCGTCCCGCGATTCTGAGCTGAATGTGTTGAACGTTGGACGCCCGACGACGATGAGCTCTGCCTACACAGGATTCAATGTTTCGCCACACATGCATGTTGCTTTCGACTTATTATTACTTTTTTGTCTCGCCCCGCCCCGAACAATTGTTCTGCAGGTAAAGGTAAACCATTTCCATCCATTATTCTGACGACTCCGACACGAGTCACAATGAATCTCCTCATTCGCATTCGCGCATACCCTTACAAGAAAATAATGAGGCTCATCTCTCTGGGGCTGGATGTGATGTTTCAGTACTTGGCGTTGTATTGCCACACCGGGCGCATGGGAAGAACGGGACCAGGGTCAGCGCCAACAACCGCAAGTCCACTTGAGATCAACCAACCGTCTTTCTGACCTGGTTTGAGAATCGGGCTTCCTCGTCATAATGACCACGTAGCGCAAGGGTCGCTGAGGCTTGAGGGGTTACCGACCTGAGGGCCTAAAGACTCGGAGTTCACTGGCCAGACTGTGCATGCACAACCTCTTGCACGGCCCATGCTGTCCAAAAGCGCTACAATAAGCATTTTCTAAATCGAATTTCGTTTCTTGTATGACAGTATGAGGACTGCGTTGTGTGATTGCGATTCTGAGCGGAGATGACTCGAGACGCAGGAATGCACGTGACTACTTGAAGTACGACGAACGTGCCTTGCTCCGCTCTCTCTACAAGCACCGTGCCCATTTGACGGGCATCAGAAACGCTCAAAACGAAGATAATTCGCCCATAAAATGACAACTCTGGACGGTGGGGACATAAGAAAAGTTGTGTGATCGTTTCTCTGTTGTCGGTACTGCCCCTGACTGATTCTTCCAGTGGATACGTTTTCGTTTGCTGAACTACATCAGTACCCATATTGCCCGTGATCGCCTCCGAGTCCGTTCGCTAATTTCGACGGCTGCCACCTCATATTAAGAAACCATGGCGTCTTCCCCTCAAGATTTCAAGGCAACTTCCATTCAAGTTCCGAGAGTGTTCCGAGCAACGCTCTTCAAGGTGGACCAGCCTCACGGCAGCGCCCAGGGTCCGCGCCTGCCCCCTCGTGCCTGCACTGACCATCAGTCAACGTTCTTGCACCACCGGCCTCTCACATCCGCTCGCAACTTGCCGCGCACCCTGGGCACCAATGCCTCGGGCTTGGTGGCGGCGGCTTCTCAGCTGCGCCGCGAGCGCGACGCTGACTGTACCGTACTCTCGGCAAGGGCATCGCCCGCACCTGGCAGCGTCCCACCCCCGTCTGTGCGTCTCCACTTCTGCAGATTCGGCTCTCCCATGTCGGCAATTTCCTCAGCGTCTCTCTCCTCGGTAAGGCTTCGACCATATTTTCAGGCATCAAAGAGCGCATGTGAACCCTACGGCTCTGTTGGCGATAGTACTATGCCCCTACCTGCCCCTCTCCCGTCTACATGACCACAATGACGCGCCCTCCCTACGACTCGTGGGTCACGCCCCACGTTCACTATCAGTTGCGGCCGGTTCCAATCGGTTCTTTGCATGTCTTCATACACCAACCGCAACCCCCTTGAAACTCCGACAACCACAACCGAAGGCCCAGTCGCAATCGGTTGCAGTCTATTGCGGTCCATATAACCGGAGTTTCAAACAAACACCATTAGGGAAGTCAATTTATGGAAAAGTCGAGTCGAATCACCCAATGATGAGGGTAGTTGAGTCACCTGGCCTGTGGCAGGAGCCTGAAGCCCGATCAGATGACAAGGACAATCTTTACAAGCTTCGCTACGTCATCCAACTATTGAGCACACGTACTATTAGAGCGCCGTCTGGTTACCCTGCTTGTCACGATAGGTCCGCGAGATAACAACACCCTTGATTTACGAGCCGAAGATAAACAATCAGGACTACGGCGGCGCAATTAAACTAACTGACTTGTAGCAGAAGGTCAGTCAGATGACAAGACCGATCTTTCGGCCCATCTTTGTGATCGGGTACAATGCTTTTGGTGCGTTGTCCACCTACTGAAGATGCAGCTGGAGCGCTGACCGTCCACCTGGCTAGTCGCTGTGTGGGCGCAATATAATAAGACCCTTGATTTCCGAGCTCCATTGGGGCCATTAGGGCGCAGTTAAACTACCTGGCTTATGGCAGAAGGTATGTCAGAGGATAGGGCGCATCTGTTGCGAATTAAGTATCATACAACCATCCGTAGCTGCGCTGCGTTATCTATGCAACGAGGGCACCGTTCGGGCGCCGTCCGGCTACTTGGCCTTGTCTCCGACTCGCAGAGAGTTTGCCAGCGCTGCATCATATGATCAATGAGTTACGAAAACGCGGACAAGCCATCGGAGCTATTAAGGTGAACTACGCCACTTGTAGCAGAAGGTCGGTCAGATGGCCATGTGTCGGCGCTGGGGTCCTCTTCTTCTTAAAAGCTGGGAAGGGGTGGTCAAGCATTTCCACCAACACTACAGACTGCCCTCGTCCTTCCACCCTTGTCTGTTTCGAATAATCATCGTATGCCTTGATACTTTTGTTTTGCGAGCGTTATGACTGATGTCCCGTTATCTAGGACGATGTCGTCCGGCCCAATCAGAAAGTCCGGCCCAATCACTGGCAGAAAGTCTGGCCCAATCATTGGCAGAACGTCTGGCCCAATCACTGGCGGAACGTCTGGCCCAATCACTGTCGGAACGTCTGGCCCAATCGGAAAGAAGCGACACGGTTACCACGGATGGATCCCCCGCCATCCCGAGTTCTACAAACACTTCACGCGCCACTCTCTCAAGGATTTTTCTGAGGAAAAAGTGAAGTTTCGGATATGGTCTGCACCTGTTCTAGCATTCTCGATTGCTATCCGGAACGATGACGAGATGATGGATTTGTTCAATCAGTCTTTGCTCCAGGCCTCGGAGGAGAACGAAGTATGTTCCATGGTTCATATCGCATAGTCTACCAGCACTGACGATTTATTTCAGGTTACTAGCTTCAACCAGCTGCTTTGGCTCATCGATGATATCATCTGGAGGCCCCCGAGGGTCGAATACGTCGTAATCGATGGCACAGTCGTAAAGGAACTCGTCATGACTTGGCTCGGTAACTTCTTCGATCTTCTCAGTAACACGGCTGCTGGCTATGACCTCCTCCGCAAAACAAAGTTCAACGACGCGATGAGGGATTTACTCAATTCCTGGGGCGCGTACCTGTCCGACCCCAATCAGGACTCCAACAGCACGCTCACAGACCAAGACGACGGGTGGTTCAGTACAGCATCCCTACAGGCTCTCGAGTCCGACGGTCGCGGCACATTCAATGACACCTACGTCACTCCCGACCCGGACGCTGTCAACCGCGGGTATGATACCTGGGATGCATTCTTCGCCCGGGAGGTTCAAGATTCGGCCCGCCCTGTTGACTTCGCCGATGACAAAACTCTCATTCACAGCGCATGCGAATCGTTTGTGTATCGCATCGCCAAAAATGTACAGGACCACGATAGCTTTTGGCTCAAGGGGCAGTACTATTCACTGTACGACATGCTCAATCGCGATGATGATTACGCGCAACAGTTCGTCGGTGGTACCGTCTACCAGGCATTCCTCAGCCCCTTGGACTACCATCGTTGGCACGCTCCGGTTGATGGTACCATCAAGAAGGCGGTCGTCGTCCCTGGAACTTACTACGCCGTTTTGCCCGACGAGGGCGCACCCGACGACGATCCCGACCTGGAACCGGGCGACCGCGCTGGGGCAATTGTCCGCTGTCAGCCCTGGCTTACCTTGGAGGCCACTCGTGCTCTAATCTTCATTGAGGCGGATAACTCAGACATCGGCCTTATCTGCTTCATTGGGATTGGCATGTGGGAGGTGTCGAGTTGCGATATCACGGTCTCGGTAGGCGACACTGTTAAGACGGGCGACCAGCTAGGGATGTTCCACTTCGGAGGATCAAGTCACGCGTTGATATTTGGTCCTGGGACCGACATCACCTTTGCCGATGTCATTGTCCCGCCGAATCACGTCAAGGTGAATTCGGTCATCGGTCAGGCCGCAGCTGCCTCCTCCTGAAGGAGCTTGGCATACCCAGTAAAGTGATCCTTCCGATCTAGATACGCGGTATTCGGTCTCAACTCTTTCATTACAGTATAATGCCAATGATTCTCATGTTGTATCAAATCCAAACCTGTGGTACCTGGTCTCTGAAACGAATATCGTCCGTGAATGGTGGTGCTTTCTGTGCTGAGGACAGCAGTAGTATGTCACAAGTGTTTGTAAGTCGTCTAGGAGAGGATTGCTTAGAACTGCTTCGAGTTCGAATGTCAGGGCATAGGCTGAGTTCATGTCACGGACAGATCACTGTGCCAGCAACAGGCCATTTAAGTATAGACTTCATAGCGTCATGCAATGCACACAGCGGCACGTGAGTGGGAGTGCATTGGCGGGTTGGTGGGGCACGTAGCATATGATATATTGCGACCAGGCTGATTGAGACCTCAAAATTCTAGACGTCCAGCAAGTCTGGGTTGATGTGTTTTGTTTTCGAATTCATACGTCAAACGTCAAACGTTGGCGGTAGTGATGCTGGAAGGATACGGACAGTGTCACCGCTGGTAACAATAGATCGGAAAACAGCTAAAATTGAGAATGAAGGAACAAGACAAGAGATTTGACTTTAAACTACCATCCAGTTCTTCAAAGCTCCCGTGGCCCGGTTGGCCCATCTTACTTCGGCGTCCACATATCCGAATGCCGGTTACAGACAGATATAGACAGGTTTTTCTCTCTTTGATTTATCACGGACACTAGTAGATAGTGTGCACTTACTATAAGCATGCGCGCGCCTGAGCACAGTGTAAGGTGACCCTTGACGTTCTCCTCGAATTCTCGTCAAGTCTCTACAAATCCGCCCCTCGTTTGTGCCCTGCCACCGAGTCGGACCTGATTGGCCTTGCGTACTCACATGCGAGACCTACAATCCTCGCTTCAACAGCAAACCACCACCACCACCCTCCAGCGTTCACCTATGTACCACACAACGAGAGCGAGCTTGCAACCCTTGATGCTATCGGGCATGACGATGTCGGCGCCAGCTGCGATGGCTTCGTTAACTTCCCCTTCTTCCTGGACCTTGACATCCAGGCAAAGGGAAGAACCATTAACTTTTCGTGAGCGTGCTGCGTGCTATCGCCAGGTGATAGATCCTGCGCCGGAATCATGACGAGGAGAAACGGGTGGTGGATGGCCGTGAGTGGATGAGGATATGTCCTACCAGCTGACCAGATGTGATCACTTTTGAAAGGTTGAATCGATGCGGATACACACCACTGACAAGCACGCCATACGATTAGTACTATATCTGGATACCAGGCTGTGTCTTGCGTGTGCCTACAATGATGCCATGAAAGCCATATTTCTGTGCTGAGTCGTTGATGTGCTCGGACCTGTAGAACACCATGTCCGATGAGTCCTTGATTACAACGAAAGGACAGCACAGAGCCTCAGACGTACGCACTACCAGGCGGCCCACCAGTTGCACTACACTGCAATTAAGTGCAACATGCTCCAGATACTTGGCCTTCCCGCGCACAGTGGCAATGAGCCCTATGAGTTCAAACTCGTCGCCCTCTGTGATGCATGTGATGTGCCATTTGCCACAGTTGCCAGTGACAATACGGCCTGAGTGCGACCTTGGAATGACGGCGTTAACGGTAGCAAACGGCGGCTGAGCACTGTGAGCGTCCGTATTACGTAGGGCAGGCGCTTCCTTTTCTGGTAAACCACCTCCGCAGAGTCCGCACCAGCATCATAATCGTAGGAAATAGACGCTCACTCACTGCGTAAACTCTTTCTAAAACCCCAGAAATGAGTCACACGACGTCTTCCCATCAAATTCTAAAGATAATTTCTCTTCAGGGTCCAGGTGCGATTCTCTCCAAGGTCGTCAAGTCCCCGTTGTGTCCCTTCATGGGAGTGTCTCGGGTCCACGGCTGCCCCCTCCGCAGCGACTCGGACATCTCGTGCCTGCAACGGTCTCTCACAACTTGCCACGCAACCTGGGCACCAACGCCTCGGGCTTGGTGGCGGCGGCTCTCTCAGCTGCTCCAGCGAACGGTACTCTCGGAAAGGGCAATGTCCGCATCCAATAGTGTCCCACCTTCATCTGTGCGCTTCGATTCCCGCAAATCTAGCTATCCTATGTCGACGATCTCCTCCGCGTCGCTCTCCTCGGTTTGGGTCCGGCCATATTGTTCAGAGTGCATGTGAACCCTACAGACAGTACGCTGCCCCTGCCTGCCCCTCTCCCTCTCCGCCCTCCATTTCCACCCATCCCCATGACCAATATGACGCGCCCTTCCTACGGTTCGTAGGTCATTCCCACATTCACGATCAGTTACAGCCAGTTGGAACTGGCTCCTTGCAGTTCTTCGTGCATCGATATTGATGAAACCGCAACGCTCCAGCAAGCCCGAGGATCGCAAACTCAATTCACATTCGGTTGCAGTCCTGTTGCGGTCTATATAACCGGACTTTCAAATACTATTAGTCTATTACGGAAGTCAACGTATGGGAAACGCGGGTCGAATCACCCAAATGATGGGTGGAGTTGAATCACCTGGCCCGCGGCAGAAGTGTGAAGTTTCCTCAGATGACATGACCCACCTTGACGAGCTGAGTACGACACTTTGCTACATTGAACGCCGTTAGAGCGCCGTCTGACTTTCATTCCACCAGATATCCTTTGGATTACGAACTAGAGACAAGGTATCATGACCATGGCGCCGCGGCGGCGCAATTGAATCAACCGACTTGTGGCAGACGGTACGTCAGATGACAAGGTCCATCACTGACCCAACTTGCGATTAGGTACAGCGCTTTGGTGCGTTGCCTTCCTACTGAAGATGCGGTTGGAGCGCTGTCCGACCACCTGACTTACTTCTCTACTTCCGCAAGGTAACACGACCTTTGGTTTACAAACATCATTGGGGCCATTGTGGCGCAGTTGAACTACCTGGCTTGTGGAAGAAGGTCAGTCAGAGGACAGGGCATCTACTGCGAATCAAGTACCATAACATGATCCGCGGGCGCGGTGCGTTATCTGGGCACTGGATACACCATTTAGGCGTTGTCCGACTACTTCGCTCGTCGAGACTTGCAGGAGGTCTGCCAGTGCCGGATCATGGGACCAATGATTTACGAAATGAACCCGATGACTGCAGTTGAGTCACGTCACTTGTAGTAGAAGGTCAGTCAGATGGCCGTAAGTCGGTGGCGACTAGGCGGCGAGTGCTCTTCTTAAAGACTGAGGGATGGCCAACCATTTTCATCAACACAGGCTAACTCTCCCCCTTCCACTCTTGTCTGTATTGCAAACCAGTACTTGATAATCCCTGTATGCCTTGAACCTTTTTCTGTGAGCGCTCTGCTTGATGTCTCGTTATCTAGGCCAATGTCGTCTGGCACAACCAGAACGAAGCGACACGGTTACCACGGATGGATCCCGGCCAATCCCAAGTTCTACAAACACTTCACGCGCCGCGCTCTCGAGGATTTTTCTGACCCCGAAAAACTGAAGCTCCGTGTATACTCCGCACCTGTTCGAGCATTCTCGAAGGCTATCCGGTCCGATCCAGAGATGCTCGATTTGTTTCATCAGTCCTTGCTCCAGGCGCCGGAGGAGAACGAAGTATGTTCCACGGTTCATATCGCATAGTCAACCAGCACTGACGATTTATTTCAGGTTACTAGCTTCAACGCGCTGCTTTGGCTCATCGATGATGTCATCACTAAGCCCCCGAGGATCGAATCTATCAAAATCGATGGCAATGTCGTACAAGAACCTGTCATAACTTGGGTCGGTAACTTCTTCGATCTCCTCAGCAACACAGCTGCTGGCTATGACCTCCTCCGCAAACCTGAGTTCAACGGCGCGATGAAGGCTTTACTCGATGCCTGGGGCACGTACCTGGCCGATCCCAATGACAATTCCAACAGCTCGCTCACGGACAAAGACGACGGGTGGTTCAGTACAGCATCCCTACAGGCCCTCGAGTCCGACGATCGCGGAAAATTCAATGAGACCTACGTCTGCCCCGACCCGGACGCTATCAATCGCGGGTATGCTACCTGGGATGCATTCTTCATCCGGGAGGTTCAACCAACGGTTCGCCCTGTTGACGCTGCCGATGACAAGTCTATCATTCACAGCGCATGCGAGTCGTATGTGTATCGCATCGCCAATCAAGTGCAGGATCACGACAGCTTTTGGCTCAAGGGGCAGTGCTATTCCCTGTACGACATGCTCAATCGCGATGAGCATTACGCGGAACATTTCGTCAATGGCACTGTCTACCAGGCATTCCTCAGCCCCTTGGACTACCATCGTTGGCACGCTCCGGTTGATGGTACCATCAAGAAGGCGATCGTCGTCCCTGGAACTTACTTTGCCGTTTTGCCTGACGACGGTGCGGGCGAAAATGATCCCAACCTGGAACCGGGCGACCGCGCCGGGGCGATTTTCCGCTGTCAGTCCTGGCTGACCATGGTCGCTACTCGCGCTCTAATCTTCATTCAGGCGGATAACCCAGACATCGGTCTTATGTGCTTCATTGCGGTTGGCATGTGGGAGGTGTCGAGTTGCGAAATCACAGTCTCGAGTGGACAGCATGTAAAGGCGGGCCACCAGCTGGGGATGTTCCACTTTGGAGGATCGATTTACGCGTTGATATTTGGTCCTGGGACCAGCATCACCTTTGCCGATCACATCGATCCGATCGCGCAGAATCACGTCAAGGTGAATTCGATCCTCGCCCAGGCCAAAGCCGCCCCCTGAGGGAACTTGGCACACCCAGTGAAGTGATCCTTCCGATCTTGAAACGCGGTATTTGATTTCAAAACTTGCCAAGGGTTCTCATGTTGTATCAGATTCAAATTCGTGGTTCTTGGTCTCTGAAACGAATATCGTCCGTGAATGTTGGTGTTTTCTGAGCTGAGAACCGTAGTAGTATGTCACAAGTGTTTGTAAACCATCTAGGATAGTGTTGCGTAGTACTTCGAGTTCGAATGTCAGAGCATAGTTCATGCCACAGAATGGTCACTCACTGTACCAGTAACAATCCATTTAAGGATAGACTGTATAGCGTAGTGTGCTTGCTAGAATATAAGGCACACAGCGGCACGTAGGTGGAAGCGCATTCAAAGTTGACGGGCCGGTGGGAGTCGTGGGACACGGCGTGGAATATGATGGCATGCGACCAGGCCGAGTGAGTGACTTCAGAGTTCTTGGAGCCCAGCAAGTCTGGGGTAGACGCAATTTCGAATTCAAAAGGTACTCGTCAAACGTTGACCGAAGCTTGATTATGATCTTATCACACACGATACTCAAATGTTCTGCTACCCATGTATAGCTTTGACGACTTGTCTCCGGATCACCGTGACCCTCTTCGAGCTTGTAACGCGTTGGTCAGATCTGAACAATGGCTCTGCAAGCAACTAGCAGGGTTGAAGGCTCTGCAGACACTGTAAAAGAAAAAGGTACTGACATTCAGTAGGTAAAATTGATGAAATTCAACAGTTTTTCACATGGCATCAGCAGTTGGGGAAAAATCTCATAACAGCCTGCGGCCCTCGTGACTGGGATCTGGGCGGGTATTAGATCGCGCCCCCATACGAGCATTACGCGTCGTTA
>QFFA01004621.1:0-16339 GCA_003316565.1 Russula foetens | reverse complement strand
GATGGGTCGATCACAAAGTTATCGTGTCCCCGGGTGTAATTGATCTTCTCTGACTCAGTTGGAAATACCGCAGATTCCAAACCCTGAGAGGTAAATGTCCCTCCGTATTTTTTACCTTTCCTTCTCTCGTGAAGCTAACACATCGAGTCGTTGTAGTATATCCGATCACATGTACCGCATGACCGTGCTCGCTATGTGTGTATCAGACCAATCGCTGGACATAGGAAAGTGAGTAGACTCGGGCTCTTTCTCTATCTGCGTGCAATAGGCGTAATCGTTGACGTACGCGACGTCCAGGTGCGTCATGATGGCCGCCGTGCACGACCTAGCCGAAGCACAAGGTACTGTACGACCCAAATCCAAGCCACCCGTTTCCACGCCCCTCCTCTCCCCCTCTTCTCCAGCGCGTCCCCTACTTACGCCACTCCTTTCCTTTCCTCCCTCTCTCCCTCCCTCCCTCCTCTCCAACCAGTCGGCGACATTGCCCCCAGAGAAGGCATACCAAAAGCCGAAAAGCGCAGGCTCGAAGCCGTGCGTCCTTCCACACACACCCCGTGACGCGTGCTGCTGCTGATAAGGAACCCCGCACATCCCATCCAGGAAGCGATGGAAAACTTTGTACACGAGATGTTGCACGATAGTCCCGCAGCTCTGAAGATCATGTCGCTGTGGAGAGAGTACGAAGATCAGTCGACGGCAGAGGCGCGTTTCGTCAAAGGTGATTTGCGAGTCCGCGCCGTGGGCCCCCCACCAGTTTATCTTTTTGGCTATTATTTGCTGACGCATGTGTTAGATCTCGATAGGTTCGAGATGGCTACGCAAGCACTGGAGTACGAGCGTGCCCATGGCTCGCATACCCTGCAGCCTTTCTTTGATAGCAGCATACCGCACTTACGTCATAGCGAGGTGCGTGAATGGGGCGCAGATCTACTTCGGGAGCGAGAAGAGATGCGTGCAAGAGGGGAAAACCAACACGATATTCGAGCGCAGGACTAGATTTTTTGTTCCTTTACGGCCCCGAACGATATCTTCTGCGTTCCAGATCAGTTTGAATTGAGCAACTTGGCGGAGAATGGCCACGCAAACTCCACGAAACGAGATATATTAAGGATAACTCGATTCATTCAACAGAAAGTACAAATTTGGGGTGGTCGGTTACTTCTACTCATATATTCCTCGACATTCTTGAAGCTCGAGTGATCGTCCCTTCTTTTTTTCTTTCTTTCGGTGGCAATGCGCCGATTAATGATGGAAAAGCCTCAGCGGCGTGTGAGCAAAAACGATTCCGTACTCGTCCGCCGCCTTGATGCACTCCTCGTCCATGACACTTCCTGATGGTGCGGCGAGATACCTCACGCCGCTCTTCCTCGCGCGGTGGACGTTATCCGGGAACGGGAAGAACGCATCGCTGGAACACGCCACGCCATCGAAACACTTCGCGTGTTCCGCGCGCTCCTCGGCGCTAAGCGGCGAGGGTATCTTCCCCTCCTCAAACAAACTCTCCCACTGCGCCTTCTCGCCGCCCTCGAGGACCTCCCCACCGACGAAGAGGTCGATCGCGTTGGCCTTTTCGGCACGCTTGACGCCCTTCTTGAACGGCAGCGCGAGCACGCGCGGATGGTGCCGCAGCCACCAGTTGTCCGCTTTGGAGCCCGCGAGTCGCGTGCAGTGGATGCGCGATTGTTGGCCCGCGCCCAGTCCGATGATCGAGCCGCGATAGGCGTACGCTACGCTGTTAGACTGGGTGTACTTCAGGGCTAGCGTCGCGACAATCAGATCCTTGATGGCACTTTCTGGAAGCTGGTTACGAGAAAGGGGAGGGGGAGGTCATCGCGGGCAACGGAGGGAAAGGGACGACCGCACGTCTTTACTCTTGCTGACGATATTATCATACAACTTAGCATCGATTTTGGCGTCGTTCCTCCTTTGCTGCAATGACACGCCATATACTTGCCTCGTTTCCACTTCACCTGGAAGGTAATTGGGGTCGATCTGACACCATAATATCAACACGATATATCTTCACAGGTTGTCATCTGTCGCACCTGTAAAACACAATACTTTCCTCCCTTCTTCTTTCCCAAGATCTCAAGAGCTTCTGGAAGATATCCGGGAGCGATGACGCCATCAGATACCTCTCGAGAGATGATGCGCGCGGTGGCAAGATCGCAGGGTGCAGAGAGCGCTATGAAATCACCATACGAAGACATGCGATCGGCACCTGCTCTTCATTAGGCACACTTGTTATCAACATCAATAGGTTAACACTCACCACGAGCGCGGGCATATGCAGCAGCGAGAGGGGACAACGGTCCTTTCAAATCATCCACGCCATAGACCTTTGCTTCAGTATCATCCAGCTTCAAGCCTATAGCGGCGCCCGCAGGAGAAACATGCTTGAAGGATGCCGCAGCTGGAAGCCCCAAGGCTTCCTGCAATTCCTTGACAAGCGCGTACGAATTCAGTGCGTCGAGGAGGTTGATATAACCAGGCGAGCCAAACAAAACTATGGACGTCGTAGATGGACGTGTCAACGCAAGGCGACACAAAATGGCAAATCACACGATCGGGACGAAAACAACCACACACACCTTTGAATGGTAACTCCCCGTCGGTGACGAAGGCCTGAGCGGGCTTTTGATGAGGATTTGCGCCGTATCGCAATGCCAATCTCTGAGGCGGACCGGCGCGCTTTCCACCGTCCGCGGCATCGGCGTACTGCTCGCGGAAGTACCCACTGATGGCCTCGTCGTACCTCGCGGTCATCTCGAACGCCTTGAGCGCGAGCCTGCTCCTGAACGCGGCTCCCACGTCGCCGCTGCCCTCCGTCCACGCCGTCACAAAGTCCGCGTAATCGGCGGGATCGGAGAGCACCGAGACGCGCTCATGATTTTTGGCTGCGGCGCGCAGCAGCGTGACCCCGCCGATGTCGATCTCCTCGACGGCGTCTGCGAGGGAGCAGCCTGGCCGCGCGATGGTCGACGTGAATGGATACAAGTTGCAGACGACGATCGAGATGGGCGCAATGGACTGTGCTGCGAGGTCCTGTTGATCGGAGGGGATGTCGCGTGCAAGGATGCCTTTGCCAGAGTCATATCGAAGGGTTGGCTAGAGGGCTGAATAGATCACTCACCACCATGCACAACAGGATGGAGGGTCTTTACACGGCCGCCAAGCATCTCAGGTGCTTTGGTGATATCGGCAACATCTCTTTGGATCTGGTTTGGAAACCATTACATCGTGCTCAGAGCATCCTCGGACGCACTCTATGGTCAGTCCAGCATCCCTGATTTTCTTTGCTGTACCTCCAGAGCCAAGTAAGCGGACGCCTGATTGAGACAGTGCAGTCGCGAAATCGATGAGATTTGATTTGTCATAGACAGACAACAGCGCTATGGTAAACGTGTTTAGCAAAAAGCAGACGGAATTGGGAGTGACCCTTGCCGATGGGAGGCGACATTAATATTGTTTCACTGACAGTTGGCACGAGTTGACAGCGCTTGTCCAAGTTTCAACCGGTCCGTGAGTACCGAAGAAAGCGAGGTATTTGGTATACAAAATCGGAAGGCCAAAACGAAAAATAAAACAGGTTGTGCGTCCGGGGAAGTGTCGCTATGGCTTTATGATGGAAACGCCGACGCCCCTCCGTCGCTTATTGCCCCTCCTTATCTCTCCCAGGTCGCTGTCAATCTCACTTTCTTTGCAACCCGTCAAGCTAGCACCACTTTTACCAAGTCCTCCGACCGCCTGAACCTGAAAGCCTCCACCCTTAGGACGACGCCGACCACCATTGCTACCGACGTTCCCGGCTGACATGTTGGGGAGCGATGTTGCGGTGAGCGGCAAAGGAAAGGGCGAAGGAAGCTCATCGACGGAGAGCGAATGAGGGTTCGTGACTGGACCGGAAGGTATGGGCCCCGTGCCGTTCGGGACCCCGTTAGGTTGTGCTGCGAGAGGCGTAGGAGGCGGTGATGTGCCGAGTCTGTTGCGAAGTTTGCGTGTGATGTGCGGACGTGATTGGGAATCGAGCGCAGCCTCTAAACTCAAAATACTTCAGTATTGCGTCCTCTCGCGCAACAAAAGAGGAATAAGAGACAAAAAAAAACGCCCAACGCACCACTGACAGTTCCCTCTCCGTCCTTTTCGTCTCGTGCTCTCCGTCGGCGCTCCTCGATGCCCTCTAGGAGCCGCTCGCGTATCCTGTCCCGACCGCGCTTCCATTCTTCCTCAACGCGTTCGCGCTCCAGCTCATAGGCCGCCTGAGCGCTTTCGAGAGAATTCCGCTCTTCCACCGCAAGCTGTGCGAGCAACGCCGAGCGTTCGAGGGAGAGAGGGTACAGGCGCAAATTATACGACGGAAGCGTATCTGGACGTGCGGCGAGTTGCATGGCCACGCTGTGAAGTGCGGAGATCGATTCGGCGTATTGGCGCCCGCTAGGGGGACACGGATGCCACCTCGTTTGAACACGCGTGGGATAAGGAGGAAGCAAGGGGAGACACGCACTCATCGCGTCGATCGTTCATCTCCTTACCTAGTCGCCCTACTATCTCCTTGCGCCTTCGGTCCTTCTTTCCATCATCGACGTTAGCGCCTGTGACGTGAGGGACGAGTGGGTCAATACGCGATGTCCAGGTGCTGATGCAACGAAGACAAACCATGCGGTCGTGAACTTGGCCCGGCGAGTAAAGCAGAGGAAGTCGTATGGTGTATGGTATGGTGCGGGGCGGGGGGATAGCCAGTAACAATGTCGGTGGTACCATTATGAATTTCTGTGGGATTTGCTCGGGCCTTATGGGTGGAAGCATAGGGAAGGGGGAAGACTCCTGGTTGTGGTGGCATGGTATATGTTGTGGTTGACAAAAACGATGAGATGGGATCACGAGCTAATGATGGCAGAGCTGTCCTGAGCTATCAGTGCAGCGTTTGTTCCCCATTCCAGCTCTGGACGGATTCAGACGCCCCGCAACCCACGGCTACCCGGCCGGCTACCCACGGTTCATACACACACACACACACATCACGTTTCACCGGTCCGTACAAGTCCCGGCCCGGTCAATTCACTTCACAGTAAATCTATCACTATCATTAATCTAATCTAATCGTGGTCAACACAAACAGGTGTGAATGCGACATATCTACGACAGGATATAATCTATGTGGTATGCTACAGTAGTTCTGAATCAGAAAAACATTCTAGCCACGATCAAGCAGCACTATATGATGGTGGTCCTATAGTACAGCGCAATTATCAGTAAAAAAATATAAAGTGTGCGAGAATCCGACGGACCAGGAGAAGTGTTGGTGTTGGTGTTCCTAAGTGCGGCCAGCACTGTGGCCTTCTCATCCTCAGAAAGGCAATCTGCCAGCCTGACAAATCCGTCGATCAAAGATTTGCGATCTCCGAGTAGTTGCTGGGCGATGTGTTCGCCCTTTAGTTGAGCTACAGTAGATGAGAGATCAAGGTTCTCAAGTGCTTCGGCGGCTGCCCGGTGGTCCGACTTCTCGTCGGCACCAGAGAGGTCGTTAAGTAACTGTTTGAGGTATTCACGTGATTGGCTAGGACTGGCAGCGGCGAGGAGGCCAAGCGCGTTCGAGCGTGCAACGCGCGCACGTGTCGCCCAATAGAAATGGCGACGTGCTTCTTTCCATACAGCAGGCTTAGCGCAGCCCTTCGCCTCCATACGTCCAACACGGCTGTAAAGGGCGTTGAGCGGCGTAAAAGAAGAGCAATGTCTACGGCTCACTCGTGGAGATCTGCATATAACAATGCGATTTGCTTGTATGTTGGTTGAAGAAGGGCCCCGCGCTTTTCAAGCGCTTCGGCGGCGGCCCCGCGTTCCTCGGGTGTTTTGGACGTGTCCTTGCTTTCTTTCTTAAGTGCGGCGTACGGCAAATCCATGCGTTCCATTAATTGAGCAATTTTGTCACGGCGCATCTTGATCTCGATGATACCCTCTGGCTCAAGTACACCAGCGCGTGCCTCGACGTCTGCATACATCTCCATCTGACCGTCCGCGTTGATCGATGGGTCAAGAACGACCCAGGCTCCGCCGCGAAGTTCTCCGTTTGGCACAATGTAGACAAAAACAGGTTGCCTATATGCCGACAGCCCATCGACAATCTTTGAGCCTTGCTTGAGGACTTCGTCGTACATATCTTGCTGACCACCGGAGAAGCCACGCCAATTTGCGAACACGATGAGTGGCAGACCTTCTCGATCGAAATCGAAGATCGCTTGCGCGGTCTTGTATGCAGAGTTAGGATACCAGACTTGACCAGCCTCCATGATGCGCTGTTCGAATGATGCAGGATTAGCCGGGTCCGCTGGAACAATGCGCTCGATAGTGCGAGTCTCAACGGCGATAACACCCATTGGAATGCCACCGAGACGGGCACGACCAACGACGACCGTCTGGGCCCAACCGCTCAGAGTTTCCTGGAAGGAGCCCTTATCGAAGAAGCCACTGAGCCACTCGTTGGTCGTCTCGTCGTACTTGCCCTCGATGAACCAACGAGGATCGTACGGGCCTTTCGGCGGAACATAGCCGATCTCGCGATCCCAAGTATCGACAGGAATGCGAACCGGAAGCTTCGCACCCTTGACTGCGGGGATATACGACAACCACTCAAGAATGTGCGTGGCACCTTCTAAGTCGCTGCTCGCTGTGAGATGAGACACGCCATTCTTGAACATGATTTGGGTACCGCCGAGCTGCAGGTTAGATGTATAGACCTCGCGACCAAGGACCTTATTGAGGGCAGGGGCGCCAGTGAGGATGATAGGCTGGCCTTCTACCTGGACAGCACGCTCGCCAAGGCGCACGAGATAGGCGCCGATGCCAACGGAGCGTGCAGTAACGAGTGTTATGGTGAAGATGTCGTCGTACGCACGAGAGGTCTCCCCCGCGATAAGTCCCGAACCCTTCAATGACTCGACACCAAGGCCGTCTTGGAGGCCGATGATATCGGTAATCCTGTAGCGACGCTCGCCACCTTTGATTTCCTCTGTCCGGATGGCGCCAGCACATTTCTCTTGGACCTTCAGATAATTTTCATGCGTGAGGTAAATGTAGTCAAAGCCCTTTTCTGGATGGTCCTCGTCGATCCACGCCACCGAGAACAAATTGAGTACCTCTTCGCCAAGGCCAATGCGGGCCCCAGAATTCGCGGAAAGATAGATGCGGGGAAGACCACGCGCACGGGCATACTGTGTAACCAGGTAAAAGAACTGATCTTCTGTCGGACCAAATGACCCAATCTTGTAGGTAATGTCATTCGCTACGACGACAATTTTGCGGCCATTGGGATATTCTGGAGTCCGCAGAGTGAACACCCAGCCGACCATGCCGAAGGTATTGTTTCCTGGAGCACGATCAACCTCCACGAGTTGGTCGTTCTCATCCAGTACAAGCTCCTTCGACTCTAAGCACGTCCTAGGTGAGGATAGCGACATGTCGTTCGCACGTGCTTTAACCCAAACATTCTGCAGCGCCTTCGAGAAGAGGTCCGGGAAGTCGTACACGTAGGTAGTGCCAATGAGGTGGGCCTGGTAGCGCTTTGGCTGGAGGGATTCCTTTGTCGAGTAGGGTTGATTGACGGGCTGTAGGTGAAGGGGACCCTTCTCCCCAATTGACTTCAAGATAGTCGTGCCTTTATCCGTGGTGATTTCTTGATAGCCATGGAAGTTCACTATGAAGCCGGAAACATTCTCGATAATGCAGCGGATCGGGGTTACGTTTCCTTCGCTGTCCTCCAGCGCGATGCGGATCTCCGAGCTGGTGACGTGGAGTCGCCACAAGCGTTTGCCATGGCGCTCAATGAAGCCAGACACAGCGGCCAAAACGTCTTCGTAGGTGACCGAAAGGTTGTAGACGAAGTTCATGAAAATATGGTTGCAGTCCGAATTGCGATACTTGACACCGACAACTTCCAAAGCATCAAGAATACTGGTGACGCGACGATCCGTCTCTGAGATAAGGTAATCCGCAGTATTCATATTGTCACGAAGGCGGCCTGGGCGGATGAGAGCGCGGATAAAGAAGCGATGGTCGAGCTGATTCTCTCGGGCGACACCATGATATATATGGACTTGCCTGCTTTCGACAAAGCATGGCTCTAGATTGTAGTTGGAAAGGCGGCTGAGCTCAAGTTGGTATGCCAAGGCCGGCTCGATATTGCGAATGGCTTGCTCTTCTTGCCAAACAGCGTCCCTCTCGCGCAGGGTGTAGTACCAGGGATACTGCCCGCGGCGACAGAGCACAACGGAAACGCGGCGAACACCCCGTTGTGCAAGGATGGATTTCTGATTGTTGAGAAAGACGTAGATTTTCTCCGCCCATTTAGCATTCGACATGTCGTCAGCCTCGTTGAAAACTCGGAGGGCGAGATTAAGGACGTTGGGGGGTTGGCTGTTGGTGCCGTACCGTTGGCGATGCTCGGCTTCGTCAAAGAGGGGGAGGGTCGACGCAACTTGTTCGAACCCGAGGGTCAGCGCATCTAAATTCGCAAACGAGGAGATGGCACCAGTCCGGACGGGCTGCGACTGGTTACGGTTGATCAAGTACGTGAGGTCACTGACGGATCCATGGCGACGAGGAGGTTCGCTAAATATGACTGTGAGCTAGCTAACATGGCGAATACAAGGCTTAGAGACATACCCAAGCTTGTCTAGACGTGGGGTTTGCGGTGGGGAGTGAGATTGGCCAAGGTTGAACCTCCATGTAACGATACTAGGTGCCTCGCCGTCATCTGTGCCGTCACCCTCTTCATAATCGATGGAAAGGAGAGAATATGCCCTGTATGCTCGGCGCACATAAACCTCAAAGGCGGCTGTGGGGATGATCAGTAGGCGTCACCATTCGGTCAACGCAACGTACCGAGAGTCACCCAAGGGTCATTATACGCAAAGAACGCCGGAAGCACATCGAATACTGTGTACCGAGAGTCACTCAGTTCTCTAAGAATCTCTGTTGCAGGAGCCCTGAGTGATTGTGAGATACTAATCCTCAGGAAATGAATGCTTCGCGCTCACTTGTTCTGACTGAGGCCAGACTCGCCGTAGTAGGTATTACCCAACGAAGCTTTGAGAACAGCCTCCATCTGTATCAGGCGTTCTTCGTACGACGGCATTTGGCCCGCAATCAAGACCTCTCGTGCTTTAAGCGAAACTTGGGTCGATGACCGGCCTTCAAGGGCAGCAAGATTGCGGGTGACTTCGAAAAGAGGACTCTCGGAGTTGGATACAGGAAGGCCAGTCTTCTTGACGTGGTCAAGAATGGCGAGGACAAGCTTCGCCTTACTTTGTGCTTTGATGTGGCTGAGGACAAGGGAGACGACCTTGTCAAGGTCATCCTTGTACTGCTCCCGTAAACTGAGGACACGAGCCTCGATACTACCCCCGAAGAGTTTCTCCGTGTCTGCGTAGCACGCCAAGAGGTTTGTCATCACATGTACTTCATGGGCTTTGAGGCCGCCAATGTAACGCTCGACCACGTCGAAGAGGGGCCCCAGTTGGGTGCGAATTGCGACACGTTCCTGGGGCCGTACACTGTCCTGGAGGTAGTGGTCCAGGATTTTTTTAAGCCGCGAGGCCGGGAATTCGGGGGTCGGACCTTTTGACTTCGAAGCCTCAATGGTGTTGCGGACAAGATCCTCGAGCTTCGATGGCATACGACCGGAAAGTGTGGAAAGAATTGCGATTGTTTCAGAATAAGGTAGGTCCGAGTTTTTAAGTACGTCGGTGAGACCTTTGAGAGATGGAGCCATGACTGGTTGATTGTCGAATCCTTCGAGGATGTTGGTCAGGACGTCAATGTACTGTGCGAGAAGCTGATGGGGTCTGTTGCCAGAAACACCAGGTGGACCGAAGGAGGGCAAGAGGCCGTCAAAGGGTTTCGCGTGCTTTACTCGGGTGGGATCGTCGAGAGTGAGAATTCCGAGAATGTCGCCTGGATCCAGTGAAACCCCTGGCTGCTTGACGAAGTTAACGATGCCGTCCTCGGAGGCCGCAAGAGGCATGTACATCTTCATGACTTCGATCTCGGCATAGGCGTCGCCGGCATTGACGTGGTCGCCACTGTCAACCAGAAAACGGACGAGCTTGCCTGGACTAGGGCTGCGTAGCTGCGTTGGATCGTTCTCTTGCTCAATAAGACACGTCTTCGAATCTACCATCAGACGCAGAGCGCCGACTTCCTCACGCCAATAAACTGAGTGACTTTTGTCCTCGAGGAGTACAAGAAGGCCACCGCCTGCTAGCGGACGCGCACCAACAGATGTGTGGCCGCCATTGAGATAGAGTGTCCACGTAGTGCGGGAAGAACGGGTAGCCGTGAAGGAGTAGCGGGTGTTCTCATAGATGAAGTCAACGCCAAAGACCGTTTTGAGCACGTCACGAGAAGGAACTTGACCCTTGTCGAGGATACGTTTGTACTCGGACCAACATGCCTCCGATGCGAGGTGTGCCTTGGTCACGGCACCACAGATAACAGCAAGCGTGCTATCAGGACGTTCGGCTGTCAACTTGCTGCTGATGAGCGAGTCGAGCCAACCAGTTGTTATGGTGTTCTCCTCGAACGCCTCAAGTTCCAACAGCTTGATGAGATACTCGACAGTTGTGCGGAAGTCGCCCCGAATGCTAAGCTCCTTGAGTGCAACGACCATGTTCTTCCGGCTCTCGGACCGGTCTTCACCATATGCAAAGATGTGGCCAAATTGTGAGTCAGCAAACTCGTGGAGCCCACCGGCGCTGTTGACAGAGAAATATCCCCAAACGTTCGTACTTGAGCGGAAGTTAAGCTCTTGTAGGGCTCCGGAAGAGGGTCTGAAACCGGCGTCAGGGTTCTCCGCGGTGATCCGAACAGCGACAACGTGGCCTTTGGGGCGGGGCTTGCGCTGTAGCTGATTCGATTCTGGTTTGACCATGTCGAAGTCAATATCTGATGTACCGTGGGGCGCTACGCCATAAAGCTGACGAATAGTCTTGATTCGGTGAAGGGGAATGCCCATGGCCACAAGGAGCTGGGCTGCGGGAAGGTTTACACCCGTCACCATCTCCGTCGTGGGATGCTCCACCTGGAGGCGCGGGTTGAGTTCCAGGAAATAAAACACGTCTTCAGCATGACTATAAAGGTCTATCGAGCAGGCTTAGAAAAGGTGTACTCGCACATAGAGACAACATCGCTTACATTCTACTGTGCCTGCGCTAACGTAGCCAACGAGTTTGGCCAAGCGAACCGCGGCACGCTCCATCTCCTCGAATTTCTCAGGATTAGCGATAGTGACGGGCGCCTCTTCAATTATCTTTTGATGCCGTCGCTGGACCGAGCAATCACGACCGAAAAGAGAAATTGCGTTTCCATACTGGTCCGCCAAGAGTTGTACCTCCAAATGACGAGCCTGACCAGCTAGCTTCATGATAAAAATGGGTGAACCTGCAACACCGCTCACACCATTAACGTTTAATCTATGTTTATATGGATATGACGCACCTGGGATTTCACCTATTACAGCGTTGTAAGCATTCTTGAAGCCTTCTGGCGAATCAACCTTCCGGATGCCTTTCCCACCACCGCCTTCACTAGCCTTGATCATAATAGGCCAGCCGATCTGCTCTGCCCTCTCCAAACCTTCCTCGACGCTCGATACACATGCAGCCTTGTATGCGTGATCGGGAACGGTGACGAACCCCGCATCGGATAATACTGTCTCTGAGACGCCAGTGCCCGACCAAGCCATTGTAGGGACTTCGGCGCTCTGTGCAACGATTGTACTTGAGATTTTGTCCCCCAAACTTCGCATGGCACTACCCGGAGGACCAATGAAAACGATCTTATTTTTGCTCGCAGCAAGAGACTCGGGTAGACGGGGGTTTTCAGACGCGTGGCCCCACCCTGCCCACACAGCGTGAACCCCCGCCTGCTCGGCAACGTCGACAATGAGGTCTACGTTGGCGTAGTTGTTGTTGTTTGTACCGCCCGGAACTTCTACGTATCGATCTGCCATGCGGATATACTCCGCATTGACTTTAAGGTCTTCGGGAGTTGCCATCACTGTGAACTCAACGGCACGGTCATCGCCAAAGGTTTCGTAGCTCCATTGCCTGATGGACCGAATTTCCTTCACAGCGGCAATGCCTATGCAGCGGATCAGTCCCTCGCCTTGGATATAGCTGATTGTGTGTACCGACCATTATTGGCGATGAGAACCTATATCATGTTCAGGATGACCGAATAATGACATGTCATGCTCATGACACGCACCTTGGTGATGACTGTATGACCACCATTGACTTTAACAAAGTCATGGACGCGGCCTGCGGGGGCTTTGTCGAGTGAATTACCGCCTGGAAATGCAAATGAGGGATCGGCAACGGTGCTCTACATGACAAGATGACAACCGACCAATAAAGTGGGCGACTTTGGAGTGGTCATAAGCAGCCATTTCTACGAGAAAAAGAGGGAATGCAGGTCAAGATGAAAGTGCCGTTTGAGAGAAAATGTAAGGGTTTTGTCCTCGTTGCAATTATTCGGTTCTTCTGGGGCAAACCCCATTCCCCCAAACATCTCATTCCTTACGTCAGCCACTTATGGGTGCTTTTTGGCGTCTTTGTCCGCCCGCCAATCAAAGGCTGCCTTCGGTACATCGGAGCGGTTTCAGAATTCCGAGTCAAGTATTTTACCCCAAGGGGCTATACCGTACTGTATAGTAGCCGTTTCGATGAGTGCCGAACATGGCTGGCATCGACAAGCTGCTTGGGATCCTGTAATAATAGTGGGGGATCCAGGAATCACATGGCCATACCCATGCGAGTGTAGATTTTGTTTCTCGCGTCTCGCGTCAAAACCCGTTTACCCATGGTTCATGGTTCATCTGGTCAGTTCCTGCGTCTCGACCTACGATTGTGGCCCCTGGTCGTCCTTGTCACGGCTTGGTAATAAGTCCACGTGCTGTGACAGGTCGCGTTCAGCGATGGGCCTGGGGGTTCTCAGTCGTTCGATAGCTAGTAGCATGGTAAACTAGCTTAGTCCTACCACTAATACCAACGTGTTAGGAAAGTGAAACAGGCATTAACCACAAATTTCTTCTGAGCGCCTGATAATATATGTATATGAGGTGTGAGAATGCGAGAACAAGAGGAGATCGGACTCGGGAAAGGAGTGGGAGTGCCCACTCGCTCAGAAGATCTTATTCGTATTGTGTCGTTAATATATGTTTCGGATCCTAACCAGTATAGTAATGCCGGACCATTCGGGTTTGTAGTTATTTGTAACTCCAACACTCCCCCTCAAATAGGTACTAGCCCCATATCCAACGTGTGAGTATGATGTTTGGGCCGTGGTAATGGCTTTGTAAGTATATCAGCCGGTTGCTCGGGGTTACGACAGCTCTCAAGGGCGATCGTCCCGTCTTCAACAAGCTCTCAGATCCAATGCCATCTTATATCTATGTGTTTAGAACGCTTATGGAATTGTGGGTTGCGCGCCATTGCGATTGAACCGTCGTTATCGCCTTTGATCAGCGTTGGTGAGTCCTCTTGTAAGAGTCCCAACTCTGTATATAGATTCCTCAACCAGCACGCTTCTCTGGATGCTTCGGAGAGCGCAACGTATTCAGCTTCTGTGGACGAAAGCGCAGTCGATATCTGCCGCTTTGAATTCCAGGTGATGGCGCCTTCCCCTGCGATGAAAACGTATCCCATCGTCGATCTCTTATCATCGGCATTCCCATAAGCAGCATCCGCATATCCGTGAAAGAAAGTCGGTTGGAGGGGTAGGGCTTTATAGACGATTCCGTGAGTGCGAGTACCTGATAAGTATCGCAGCACGCGCTTGAGCGCACTAACATGTTGCAGACTCGGATTAGCAGTATAAGATGCAAGTCGGTTTACTGCATATGCGATATCAGGACGCGTCGCAGTTGCAATATATTGCAATTCGCCTAGGAGCCTCGCAAACGAATTACTCTGATCTCCAATATTTCCTTCCGGGTTTGGTACGAGCGGTATGTTGGGATCTAATGGTGTTCCGACTGAATTCGATGTCGCCATCCCTTCTTTCTTGAGAATATGTTCGAGATATTTATGTTGGGATATGGCGATTGAATCGGGTGTCGTGGTGATCTCAATTCCAACTATTTTGGTTGGTTCGCCTAGGTCAGTTACTTCCCATTCGGATCTAACGTCAGCTTTGGCCTTATCCCGCAGCACGATCGTGGTCGCGAATATGAGGAGAACGCAGCCATGAAGGCGCAGATAGAAAGGTGAGGGCATCCAGGGCCCATAACCTGACGCGCAGCATAGGATGCGCAGCGAAAGGCTCACCAGGTGGCTTAGGTACTTTGCTAGCTACAAGTGTTCTGGGGAGAACGACTACATATTCAGAGCGAAAGCTCTGGGTTTATATACATGGAGAGGGCGTGACATAACGCGCATACTACCATAAAGAATATCCTTGTGACTACATAGGTATTCTACATAACGTCTCCATTCTTGGTGTGATACTCCCTTAAATGGAAAGTATCATGTGTTGTGCACTGATGCGCTCAACAATATATACGCATGGATCAGATCGTAAGCGCGAATATCCCTTTCTTCTGAGCTTAGAATTTAACTCCTTATTCCACTCCTGGCCTGCCTGCTTAAGGCCGTATAGAGTTTTGATTAGCAGGCATATGCGTCCGGTACCATCATCGAAACCTTCCGGTTGGCGCATGTATACGCGTTCCTTGAGCTTCCCATTCAGGTATGCTCCTTTAATATCCATCTGATGCATGTAGAGCTTCCACGTGGGTGCCAACGCAAGGATCGCTCGGATTGTCTCAAGCCGGACAACCGGGGAATGTGTTTCGAGATAGTCATAACCTGGGCGCTGGGCACAACCCTTGGCGACGAGTCGGGCCTTATATCTGGTGAGTACTCCGTCTTTGTTTCTTTTCTTCGCGAATACCCATTTATTTGATATAGGTACGGCTCCTTTTGGTTTATCGACGAGTTGCCATGTTCCCATACGTCTCAATTGGTCGAGTTCGGTGTGTATCGCGGCTTCCCATTCGGGCCATTCCTGAGATCTTCTCGCGTCGTGTAGACTATGGCAGTCGTCCTCAGGTATGACGGTAAATGCCTGTTCCTGTACTATGCTAATACCTGCTTCTTCCTCGTCAGGAAAGGGGTCGTTTAAATATCGATAATCGACGCGAATTCCCCTTGTCTTACGAGGCTCAGAAGGATCTGGTGGTATGTAAGTATCTTTAATTCTCTGCGATGCTCTCGGATTAATATCACTTTCTGCCTTGCGTTTCCCTTTCTCATCCAATGTCCACTCGATGATGCTTCGCATGCGGTCATCCCGCTCCCCCTCATGCGATGAATCATGCAGCGGGGGTTCGTGTATAAGCACATCATGCGTAGGAGAGGGGTCGGAAGGATTAAGATAACGATAATTTCGGGAGAGGAGAATATTGCGAGTGGCGGCGTTGTAATATTTAACGGAACAGGAGCCTTCATCGTATCCGACATAAATGCGACGTTGTGATTTGGGCAGCATCTTATGCTGGATGTTCTGCCCTTGTAATAAGACCCAAACGGGGGCTCCGAATTCTCGGAGATGCGCCACGTCCGGTTTACGACCAAGCCATAATTGATATGGGGTCGCGCGTGGATGTACTTTCGTATACAACATATTGCGCAAATATGCAGCGTGCGCGACCGCGGGTTCCCATAAAAATTGAGGGAGTTGATAAGCCGCTATCATAGCACGAGCGAGTTCGACCAAGGTACGATTCATCCGTTCCGCGACACCATTTTGAGAAGGAGAATAGGGGGCGGTGAGTTGGAGATGAATGCCTTTGGTGTCACACCAAGATATAAGAGCGTCATTTACAAATTCAGTACCACGATCCATGCGGATTGCACATGGAGATCGTCCGCGCGCAAGGAGATAAACAATATAGTTTTTGATTTTTTCCGCAGCTTGAGCTTTCGATTTGAGAAACTCTACAGTGGTGTATCGCGAAGCATCGTCGATCATGACGAGATAATACAAATTGCCGTTGATCGAATGTATAGGGTATTTACCCCATAGATCGACATGGGTAAGTTCGCCCGGTTTAGTGATACGTGGGGCGACTACACCGAATGGCAATTGAGATAGTTTTGCTTCCGTACATGCGACGCAATCAGGCCAGGGAGAATTTGTATTGATCTGAAGGTTGTCGACAAGATGTAGATCGAGCAACTTCTTAATTCCCTTGTAACTTACATGCCCGAATTGGCGATGCCAAGTTTCCCAAGTAGACAAAGATGATTGTTCAGCTGCGTTAAAAGAGCAGATAATATTTGCC
>QFFA01004620.1:0-12531 GCA_003316565.1 Russula foetens | reverse complement strand
GGTCCTGGAAGGTTCCACCATCAAGATAGAGGATAGAGAAATACCGTCCGATGGCCCCTCTAGGATAGACCGTCAAGGAAAGGAAGTCCTTATAGAATGTGAGAGTGGCGAGGCCAAATCTGAGGGTCTCCGTGTTATTGGTCAACAATTGCAGGAGGTGTGGGACATGGAGCGTGTGTGTGTGGAAGAATGCGATTTTAAGCTTCTCGAGGTGAGGGATCGCCATGCAAGAGAGGAGCATTTCCAAGTAGTCGCTATCACCCTTGAAGGCAATGTGGCGAAGGTTAGGAAGTACGATGTGCGTCGTGATCGGCGCACACGACATCTGCTTCTCAACATTATCGTCAAAAACAGAAAAGCCGAAGCTGATCTGGAGTATTTCCAGCCGAGGGACGAGTGAAAGTCGTTGGAATAATTCGTCAGGGAGGAGGAACGTAGATGGGTGGACCCAACGAAGGGAGAGCGAGACAAGGCTAACTGGGGTCGTTAGTGATGGAGATGCTATTGGAAAGGTGACGTCCAATAGCATGAGGCGGCGTAGATGTGGTGCATGAAAGGTGGGTGGAAGCGTCAAGGTTGTACAATGTGAAGTTGGAGGCGTGATGACCAGGTATTCTAGCATGGGAAACTCTCCGTCCATGGCCACGATGAGCGTCTCCAAATCAGGAACAGGTAATTGCAAGCGGATGCGGCGGATACGATCACGGTGCTTGAGTGCGAGCAGTACATCTTCCTTATCTTGGGTGGTGATATCGTGAGAATGGAGGCGATCGATAATGAGGGGGAGGGGAGGTCCACGCGCCAGGATATCTGCCACTGGTGTACCATGCGTACATAGAAGGCCAACACCAAGGTGAAGTGCGGATCCAAATATGAGATATCTCCATCTTCGGCACACCTTCACGAGCATACACCACCACCGTTCGTCCTCCCACCTCCATCGCCGGAATGTGTAAAAGTCGTCAAATTCGTTCTTTTCTGAAATGACCGGCAAGCAGTAACGAAATATGTTGAGAAGCGAATCGTCGTCGAGGACGTGGATAAATGGACTCCGTCGTCTGCCAAGACTGCCATCCCTGGGATGCAACTCAATCACGATTCGTATGAACATAGTAAGATCAAGCTTACCTCCTAATTCGGGGCTCAGGACTACGTGGAGTCCCTAGGAACCGAAGGCGGGTCATAGATAGGAAGTGCAGCATAGCAGAAAGGTAGCGGGACGAGCATGGGTACACGTACACTAATGGCTGATTTCAAGCCAGGAGGAGGCCTGAAAACTGAAAAGAGGGTGGCGCTGAACCCCCCATCAACCATCAAGAGAGGCGAGCTATGCTCTTTTTGTCAGTGCTCCCAGACTCCGACTCAGTCTACTGTAGGTGCACAGCAACAATCGTACGGATCGAGTGGAACAGGCAAGGCAAGGCAAGGCATTGGATATAATGAGGCGGAACGATGACGTGCAAGGTCAACGTACCGGTCAACGTACCGGTCAACGGTGGTGTTTTCATCACGGTTACCATGCTTCTGTGCTTCTTCACCATACCAATATAGAGCGGATGTCGGAGTCCCAAGCGGTCTTCATCCAGTCGGGCCATTCCTCACCGTGTGAAATCATCATCAATACGTCACGCGTCACGCGTCATCGCGTTGATTTGCTTTCGACGAGGCCAATGGAGGAGAATGTCGTAAGTTCGGTACAAGCCATCAACAAGATGCAGGACATCGATGAAACGTAGACCAGGTTCACGGTTCGTGATTTATTAGCATTCGAATGCGGTGCTTTCTGAAGGCCTTGGACAGGTCTATGAGGATCAAGCATCAAAATCGTTTCCTACAAGATCTTCTTTGATCTATTCCTCGAACAAATCATGACGGCGTGTTCGATATCCGGTGCATCAGGGAGTCATGGTGATCCTTTTGAAGGAGGAAGAGCCTTTCATTCGTCATTGCGTCATCAGTACTTGCCCCCAACAAGTAGCCGTCGATTGGTTACTTCGTATGGACTCACAAGGGACATTCACAATGCTCTAATTTCCCTTGACTCCACTCCAGAATCGAAGTAGAGTACGCTTTTTCCAGCGCCTGGTGGCACTGGGAAGAGCGTCCTCTATTTCGTCCTCCCTTGTCATATTTTTCATCCTGGTAACGCGTTGCATGACGCTGGTGAACCTCCTTTAATCGTGGAAGCTTCGCCCCTCACACATTTGATTTTCTGCTGAGTACTTCATCCGATGTACTATGGGTCTTTATTTATTTTGCTCAATACGCGTCATCATAGGATCATGGCACGATCAATGCCCCAAGGTGGCGCTCACACTCCCAACTCAGGCACAAACCGACAAAAGCAGGATATCGCTGCTAATGCTGCCCAGCTAGAAGAATATGGCGATGTGAAGCGGAGGACAAAGATGTCGCCATCGAGACGTCTGGGTGCGATGCAGTAGTAAACCGACTTGACAGTGCGTAAATTGCGTGATCCCATAACCACGCTACTCCTATCCGAAGCCCCGGACATTCTCACACAGGGAACCAAATCCGAAATCGATTACCCGCGGTACCCTTTCTCCGCCTCGTATACGGGCATGGAAGGCATGGACGGCGCAGCGGTTTCCCGAAGGCCGACGTAAACTTCCAGTCCTTGAACTTGCTACCTCTTCAAGGAATGGAAATTTACCCGTTTCCTTCACATAGATCATCTGCTTAAGTACATGTTGCAATTTCCACTTTGCGTCGTCACTTTATCATAACTCTCGATTTGCCCTTGATTTCGAACCAGAGTATGCTTTTCCCTGAGCCCGTAACCTGCCTAGGGCAAGGCATGCTCTAGCGTCATCTTACATCGCCATCCATTTACTCCTGGTGAAGTTTAAGAGTGATCGTGGAAGCCGCCGGTCTCAACTTCTCTTTCGTTCAACCCAAAAGGTGCCCATACGCTCTCGTATATTCTTTCAGCACATGATCGGGGTGCAGAAATCCAGAATGTTCTCCATGATCAAGTGCCTCGAGGGGACGTTCAACCTCCTCATCAAGGCCCACGTTGCGTTATTGCGATGCACCCATGTACGTATCCTATTACCCTTCGGAATCCTCAGCAGTGAATTGTTGCAGGTTCCTATTATAGGGTGTTGAATATCGCCAGCGATGACCGTACCGGTGCAAATTTTCAACATCCGGGATGAATAGGTACCACAGCGGTCAAGTTGGACGATTTCATAACACAAAGACATACCCGCAGGATTACAGACCAAAATCAAGGTGCCACCATCCCAGCCGAGGCGAAGGGGTGTACAGGCTAGTAACAAGTTTAAGTTAGCATTCGCGTAGGGTGTGTCAAGCCTTGCTTCGGTTTTCCGGCACCCACGCACGCCAATGCCCACGGCTATCGCTAGACGAGGTACATTCAGAGACGAACCGGGGCAACGGGGTGACCAGAAATCTGACAAGCATCGAGGAAAGTAGTGAAAGGGTCGTCAATATCGTCGCTTGCGTCATATTCCAGCTCCATTTGTTCTACTGTAGTCCCTAGCTGCACGGTGTAAGCACACGGTCTGCTGTTTCTCGCCCAATTTCCTTCCACGCGTAGCCTTTCTTGTCATGCCACCATTCAATCCCTATCATCGTTTCTAGGTACTCTGGCAATCCTTTTCCCGGCCGTTTATGTCGCTGGCATCTTGGCTTCCTGTCTCACCCTCCCTTTCATATATACAGGCTGACGGACTCTGCCTTGTTCTCATCCTTCCTCTCTCCGCGATTCACTCGAGGTTCACCCACTCACGTCTTCTCCTCCTCGCGCCTTTCCTTCTCCCTCTAATTCTCTGTTTGTCATCCTTTTCTCTCTCCTTTCTTCCCCTTCTATCGTGAACTCATGAGCATGGGAATTTCACGCTCACAGCACCGCTTTCCACCCAATGTCCTTGAGTCTGATAGACGGCTAAGAACGTAAAATGCACGGAACAAGCAATTCGAGCGCGTGGCTGCGGCAACTTGAGCTTTAAAGTTAGCTGAACAGTACCGTGACATTGTACAGAGGGGCACCTTACACTTCATTTCCATGAGTATATCAACTTGTATCATCATACAAAATGGACATGCGATCTGCTTACAGAATACAAAAGTATAATGCAGCCTTCTCTGAAACCCACAATCTACTAGGTTAGACCCATGATCGTGGACCCTACCCACTCTCGCCGGTGTGCTCCGATAACAGCTGCATGATCTCCGGGTAGTGCGGACGTAACTTCTCGAGAGCATGGGCTTTGGCAATCTCGAATGGTGTGTGACCATAAATGGTCCGGGAATGAGGATTTGCGCCACGCCCCAGCAGGGTCTTCACAACCTGGAGGTGTCCCTCAGATGCTGCCAGGTGTAATGCAGTCCAGTGGTGTGTATCCGGTGTGTTCACGTCGGCACCGTGGTCGAGTAATAATCGAACGAGGTCGTCGTGTGAGCAAGACGAGGCACAGTGTAGCGGCTGCATGCCCCAATAGTCCAGGTGATGCACGTTTGCACCACATTCTAATAGTACACTTGCAACCTCTATTCTTCCATTGAACGACGCCACACATAGCGGCGTCCACTTCACGTAGGCCTGGTTCCGGTCGTTGCACTCCGCGTGCAGGTTTGCGCCGCGATCGATTAGTGTCCGCACAATCTCGGCATATCCACGGGATGATGCAATGTATAAACCAGTCCGACCCACTTTTCCGCACTGTTCTCCATCGGCTCCATGTTCCAGGAGAAACCGCGCAATATTCAGATGTCCCATTTCTAAGGCCGCATTTAGTGGAGTCCCGCAATCGCCGCCCTCAGCGTTGAGATCTTGTGGATGCAGGCCAAGGAGGCGCTCCACCAAACCACGGAAGCCACACAATGCAGCGTAATACAGCGGGACTGCATCAGGTGGCTTCCGGTGAGTAAGGTCATCGTCGTAGTAGTAAATCTCGACCTCATCGTCTATATCTATATTGTAAATCCAGAGCCAGGCGGCTAAGTGTGGCTTGTCCTTATCGAAGAGGCGATCCATCCCATCTCCGATATCCGACGATACATCCTCAAAACGGGCGTGATCTACCCAGTGCCTTGCCGCATAGCAAGCCAGGGGGAAGTTCTCAATTTTGGTACCGTCGATGCTGTAGTCCAGCTGAAGGAGGACGCCGAGACATGCTTTAGCAAGAAGGGTATGAGCCGGTTTGGGGAGAACTTGAAAGCGGGAAACAGGCGCCGAGTTCGCAATTCGATCAGAGGTCAAGTACTCTTTCACCGAGAAATGTGAGAATTGTACTACTGGGCCATCCCGGTTCTTGACAATCGTGACCAATGTGGAACAAGTAGAAAGTATGAATGCTTCTGGATCCTCAGGTCGCCAACCGAAGTCGAAACCTGGAGTCGACTCTGCGTTAGGAAGAACTGCAAAAATCTCGGCAAGTTCCTCTACGCGAAGCGGGAGGATTGATATGGCCAGGCACTGGAATAGTCGATTGGCGTAGACTTGCTTCTCCTCATCAATCTCCAGTAAGATCCGCTCATATGTTTCGTCCAACGTCCTGGGCAATCCATCTAGAATACGTCGGATACTCGGCGGAAAACACCGACGCAGAGTTTCCATCTGGCAGTGGACCCACCGAAACCTCCATAGAAGTGTAAGCTGTTGATATAAATTATATACAGGAAAGTCATGACTCACATCCCGCCAGCTTTCTTCGTCAGGGTCTTGATTACCAGCTGCTTGTCTTCCTCTCGCCACCGACGCACCCTTGGGTCAGAGTGAACAAAGTGGTTGATATAGTCAACAATGTCCTGATTCTGTCCAGCTTGATCATGAAGTGCGATGTTGTGGATTGCAAGTGGATCCAGAACGTCTCGGATGTCAATCTCAGGTCGACTGGTGATACAAAGATGGACATGTGGAAGTTGTAACTTGATGAACGCTTGAATGGCATCCAGGACACACTCTCGTGACGTAGGTAATCCGGAAGAATTCGGGCATTCATCAAGGGCATCGATAATGAGATAGAGTGCGCCTTGCCCTGGAAGTCTGAGTGTACTCTTCAGACATTCCATAAGCACGTCCTCGCTGGGTTGGCGGGAGCCTCGATCGTGATTCTCATAGAGGGTGCAGAGGATTCCAGAGAACTTGTTAGACGAGCCGCAGAGCTGGATGAGGATGGACGATAGCAGGTGGCGGAGATCTTGCTTGCCACGATCCCGGAAATCGAAGTAGAACATGGCAATTGTTGCCAGTCCCATTTGACGCATGTCGTGGATATCTTCGACGATCGATGAGCTGATAAACGATAAGAATGAAAATTGGAAGAGAAATTGTAGCAATACTCACGAAAGGACGGTCTTTCCTGAGCCAGCTACGAAATGATCAGGAGTGGATATATGATGGAAGATGATCGACGCACGAAGCCCATGTATCCACAGAAGACCACCCGTAGATTTCCATTTCCCATAAACGTCGCCTTGGGTGAACCAATTCGCGGTGCCATGGTGATGCGCATTCCGAGCGATGTTGTGATTCGTCCATGGATCTGGCGCAGACAACCAACGCCGAACGGCATCTTGTAATCGGTCGCCTTACAGGCAGTTTCAGTTTATAAATCAAAAAAAAAATCGGATGATGGTACGAACGTTCAATCTTGTTTACCGTCATTGTTAGCTCTTGTATAAGGACTAGTGGACAAGGTCACAATGTGTGGTGATTCGTGCGCTAACCAGACTTACCGAGGGTTTGTTTGATATCGTCTGTTGAGACCTTCCCATCTACCATATATGTTTATCATCGAGTACATGCCCATACGAGTACGTGATCCGCACCTTCCATTACTGCCTCCATGCCATTGACCAGACCATGAACCACATCGAGAGTCTGGGCAACGGTCAATTTGGACTCCTCGAGGGTGAGTCGATCTAGACGCTGAAGAACTGCCTCGATGTCGTTCTCCCCCAGCAACTTCCTTGCATATTTCTCTGCAACCAGTCAAGAAACGAGCGATCACCAGAAAGGCCGCCACGGCTTACTCAATCTTCCCTGGTTGATTTGTTTTGTCGCCAGAGCAAGCACGACCAACAGTTCGACCATGATTTTGGCGATCATCTCTGTCATTGCGGGTGTGGGTCGGATCTCGGTATAGATCTTGAGTCGACGTGCGAAGTTTTCAATACACTCGAAGATGTCGACAAGGGCATCGTAGCTGTCTCTCACGTATTTGGCCGTCTGGAAGACGCAAACGTTATCGATTACGAATCAACCGGAGGGGTTGAGTGAGAGCCACACGCACTGATAGGAGAACGACAACCGCAGAAAAAATAATATTTGCAGGGGGAGATGCCTAGAAGTAAGCGGTTCAGTTGGACCACGTTCATTAATAGGACACAGAAATCATAGGGCTTACCAGGCTAACACCGGCGTTGATGACTGCGTTGGTGGATATGGCGTGCAAGCCATTGACAAGAGGAGCAAGCCACTTGATCAACTTGGGATCGCCATTCCTGAATTCATCAAATGCCCTGGATTGCTCTTGGAATATCGCTAGGATCGCATCCGGAGACTCGCATCTATCGATGATGTGGGCAAGTGGATGACTGCGAAGATCGCTCCCAGTAAGTTTGGTGTACTTGGCTAGGGCGATATCAAAGAGAGTCGTGAAATTGGGGGAACAGGTGGATGTATTAGGTGTCGAAGACATGGAGTTAATTGGAGGGAGAGTGTTCCGACTTTGATTATGGTTGGTAAAGGAAAAGACAGACTATGTGTTTGGGGGTCTACTCGTTTGCGGCCTCGTGTCAGCCAGGGCGCGGGCCGGCGCGTGAGCAGTCGATTGAAGGCGGTCCGGCCGGTCCGTTCATTGGTTGATTTGTTGACCACGTGCTCAAGGTCGTTTTCCGTCCACGTCCACACATCATTGAAACTTGGAGCTTGAAGGTCGCTGAAAATGCGGACTCGCCACCCTTCTCATATTTTCCATTTTTTCTGTCATTTGATTTCTCTTCTTCCGCAGTCGGCGTCCTCGACCAGGTTATCTTTATTCACTCCGTTGTATCATTCCATGCGCTAGGCACAGCTTGCCCACAGCGTGATCAGGTCCGTTTTGATGTACCGAAGAAGCCACTCCGTGTCTCAGTTGGGTCACTCATATTATTTATTAGTACGTTGCCAACTTCTGAAGGTCTTGGACAGTCATGATGATCAAGGACCGAAATCGTCTTTCTACAGGGTCTTCTTAAACCCATTCCTCGAACAAATCATGACGTCGTGTTCGATATCCGGTATATCAGGGAGGCGTGGCGATCCTTTCGAGGGAGGAAGAGCTTTTCACTCATCAGTACTGACCACCGGCAAGTAACAATCGACAAGTTGCTTTATATGGACTCACAAGGGACATTCGCAGACCTCTGATTTCCCTCGACTCCTACTCCAGAATTGAAGTAGAGGACGCTTTTCCCAGCGCCCGGTGGCACTGGGAAGAGCGTCCTCTATTTCGTCCCCCCTTGTGATATCTTTTATCCTGGTAACGCGTCGCGTGACACTGTTGAACTTCCTTAAATCGTGGAAGCCTCCATCTAATTTTTCCGCTATACTATAGGTCTTTATTTTGCCCAATCGCGGGTCATCATAGGATCATGGCACGATCCAATGCCTCGAGGTGATGCCCACATTCCCAACTCAGGGACAATCTGACAACTGCAGAGTATCGCTGATAGTGCCAGTTGTCGTATGCTCGGCTAGAAGAATATGGCGATGTGAAGAGGGAGACAAAGATATCGCCATCGAGACCTCAGCGAAGGCTGGATGCGATGTAAGGTCATCATCGTATACCAATAACGCGTTCTCATGACACTTCACAGGTTTCGATCGGTAATTTACCTTCTGGAAGACCCATTTTCGTAGGAGCACATACCATTGGCGAACAGATCAATAAGTTCAACCTCACGTGGAACCGCGCGAAGTGCAAGGACACTAGGACTTGCACGTGGGTTCTGAATGAATGTCCTGTGAGGAGGAAGAGGGGAATGGGACAAGGAATCGTGTATTTGAAGAATCCATGCTTTATGTTGTTGACAGGTACGTCGGGAAGCACATTCGGATGTGCGTATCACTGAGAAGATAACATAAGAACCAGAGGCAAGAAACGCGAAGGGTCTGAACGCATGATAGAACGCAAAGCATTAATGCGGGGCAAACCACAAATCGCTGTCGATGACCGAGGTGGGGAGGTAAAGTTCAGAGGGAGCGTAGGGACGGATGGACTTTGGAGAGCGACGCCGATGTGGGTGTTATATTTTCAAGTTTCAGAACTGTAACCCGCTGTCTTTAGAATTTAAAATTCAGAGGCAAATTCAGATTCGTATAACATGCAACTACGTTGAAGAAAACAGTGCGGTCTGGTGAGAATGGAGATGAGGATAGCTTGATGAAACGGTGGGGTTTCCACACTCTGGCACATTGTGTAGCTCATTGCGTAGCATGGGCACTGAGACGCATATCAGGATCAGGCCTTCGATGAACTCACAAGGGCGAGGTTCGGGTGGAAATCTTGGAAATCCCCGTAAAACTTTGTGCCGGTGTGAGCGCCATACGCTGGCTTGGACGTGTCGCACGATGGCACGATGATTTTGCACGTGATCCATGTCCGGGCCGTGTTGCCGGACGTTTTGTCTCCGGCATGAGGCTCGTCACAAGTGAAAGGGTCGTCAATATCGTCGCTTGCGTCATATTCCAGCTCCATTTGTTCTAGTCCCTAGCTGTACGGTGCAAACACATCGTCTGCTGTTTCTCGCCCAATTTCCTTCCCCGCGTAGTCTTTCTTGTCATGCCACCATTCAATCCCTTGACTTTATCATCGTTTCTAGGTGCTCTGCCAATCCTTATCCCAGCCGTTCATGTCACTGGTATCTTGGCCTCCTGTCTCACCCTCCCCTTCGTATATACACACTGACGGACTCTGCCTCGTTCTCATCTTTCCTCTCTCCGCGATTCACTCGAGGTTTACCCACTCCGTGTCGACAACTCTGCCTCTGTACGACACTCCGAGCCGCAGCATCACCCATCCCAAGCTCTCATTGTTGACCCTTCTCTCCTCGCGCCTTTCGTTCTCTCGCAAATTCTCTGTTTGTCACCCTTTTCTCTCATTTTTTCCCCTTACTTCTATCGTGAACTCACGAGCGTGGGAATTTCACGCTCGCAGCACCGCTTGCCACCCACCCAACGTACTTGAGTCTGATAGGCGGCTAAGAACGTAAAATGCATGGAACAAGCAATTCGAGCGCGAGGCTGCGGCAACTTGAGCTTTAACGTTAGCTGGATAACACCGTGACATTATACAGAGGGGTACCTTACACTTCATTGCCATGAGTATATAAACTTGTATCTGCGTGTAGAATACAACAAAAGCATAACGTAGCCTCTTCTGAAACACACAGCCCGCTAGGTTAGATCCATGATCGTGGACCTTACCCACTCTCGCCAGTACGCTCCGATAACAACCGCATGATCTCCGGGTAGTGCGGGTTTGACATCCGGGAATGACGCTTCTTGGTACACTCGAATGGCGTGTTACCACCAGTGGTCCGGGAATGAGGATTTGCGCCACGCCCCAGTAGGGTCTTCACAACCTGGAGGTGTCCCTCATGTGCTGCCATGTGTAATGCAGTCAAGTTGTATCCATCCGGTGTGTTCACGTCGGCACCGTGGTCGAGTAATAATCGAACGAGGTCGTCGGATGGGCAAAGCGAGGCATGGTGTAGCGGACTCCTGCCCCAATCGTCCAGGTGATGCACGTTCGCGCCATATTCCAATAGGACACTTGCAACCTTTAGTCTTCCATGGGACGACGCCACATGTAGTGGCGTCCACTTCACATCGCTATCATCTTTGTCCCAGTCGTCGCACTCCGCGTTCAGGTTTGCGCCGCGATCGATTAGTGTCCGCACAATCTCGGCATGTCCACGAGATGATGCAATATATAAACCAGTTTGGCCCGCATTTCTGCGCTTTTCTCCATCGGCTCCATGCTCCAGTAGAAACAGCGCAATATTTAGATGTCCCTTGTATAAGGCCGCATTTAGTGGAGTCCCGCGCACGCCGCCCTCGGCGTTGAGATCTTGTGGATGCAGGCCAAGGAGGCGCCCCACCAAACCACGGAAGCCGCACAATGCAGCGTAATACAGTGGGACTGCATCAGGTGGCTTCGGGTGAGCACGGCCTATGTCACCGTAGTAACTGCCGTCCTCGTCGTCTATATCGTAAACCCAGAGCCAGGCGGCTAAGTGTGGCTTGTCCTTATCGAAGAGGAGATCCATCCAATCTCCGATATCCGACGATACATCCTTAAAACGGGCGTGATCTACCCAGTGCTTTGCTGCATATTGGGCGAAGGGGAAGTTTTTAATCTTGGTACTGTTGATCCTGTAGTCCAGCTGAAGGAGGACACCGAGACATGCTCTAGCGAGAAGGGTATGAGCCGGTTTGGGGAGAACTTGAAAGTGGGAAACAGGTGCCGAGTTCGCGATTCGATCAGAGGTCAAGTACTCTTTCACCGAGAAATGTGAGAATTGTACTACTGGGCCATCCCGGTTCTTGACAATCGTGACCAACGTGGAACAAGTAGAAAGTATGAATGCTTCTGGATCCTCAGGTCGCCAACCGAAATCGAAACTTGGAGTCAACTCTGCGTTAGGAAGAACTGCAAAAATCCCGGCAAGTTCCTTTACGCGAAGCGGGCGGATTGATATGGCCAGGCACTGGAATAGTCGACTGGCATATACTTGCTTCTCCTCATCGATGTCCAGTAGGATGCGCTCGTATGTTTCGTCCAACGTCCTGGGCAATCCATCTAGAATATGTCGGATGTTCGGCGGAACACACCGACGCAGAGTTCCCATCTGGCAGTGGACCCACCGAAACCTCCAAAGAAGTGTAAGCCATCGATATCAATTATACAGGAAAGTGGTGACTCACATCCCGCCAGCCTTCCTTGCCAGGGTCTTGATTACCAGTTGCTTGTCTTCCTCTCGCCACTGGCGCACCCTTGGGTCAGAGCGAACAAAGTGGTTGATATAGTCAACAATGTCCTGATTTTGTCCAGCTTGATCCTGAAGTGCGATGTTGTGGATTGCAAGAGGATCCAGAACGTCTTGGATGTCAACCACGGGTCGACTGGTGATACAAAGATGGACATGTGGAAGTTGTAACTTGGTGAACGCTTGAATGCCATCCAGGACACGCTCTCGTGACGTAGGGTATCCGGAAGAATTTGGGCATTCATCAAGGGCATCGATAATGAGATAGAGTGCGCCTTGCCCTGGAAGCCTGAGCATGCTCTTCAGACATTCCATAAGCACGTCCTCGCTGGGTTGGCGAGAGCCTCGATCGTGGTTCTCATAGAGGGTGCAGAGAATGCCAGAGAATTTGTTAGACGAGCCGCAGAGCTGGATGAGGATCGATGATAGCAGGTGGCGAAGATCCTGCTTGCCACGATCCCGGAAATCGAAGTAGAACATGGCAATTGTCGCCAATCCCATTTGACG